>CM039122.1:51649483-51788568 GCA_022036555.1 Microstegium vimineum
CCGTACCGGAGTTGTTGAAGAGGAGGGGGTCGAACCCTCGGTCGAGGGGGGGGGTCGAGCCCCGCATGACTCTGTCACGTTCCCGAAGCCGTCGTCGAGGGTCGCACTGTTCACTTTCCGAGGGGTACTGTAGAAGTCCGTACTCGCGTAGTGGCGGCAGTGGCGGCACAGTCGTCGGGAGTCGGGGACTAGACCGGGAGTTGGCGGATTTGACAGTGGACGCAGGCGCCCATGTCGTCAGGTGGTTTTACTTTTACCCATGCCGGAGTGGTTGGGTCAATCGAGCCCTCGTCCGTCGACGGCGCTTGGAAGGTCGAGGCGTCGACAGGTTGAGGGGGTCGAAGTCGAGGTAGAGGTCGGGGGGTCGTTCGTCCGACCCCTCGTCCGTCGTCGAGGTAGAACCGGGGGTCGTTCGTCCGACCCCTCGTCCGTCGTCGAGGTAGAACCGGGGGGTCGTTCGTCCGACCCCTCGTCCGTCGTCGAGGTAGAGCCGGGGCCAGTGGCTGGTTTCCGCGGTCGGTGTAGCGGGGGCCCTCGATTGATGGGCCGTGTCTTACCGAACAGTAGGCTGATCCTTGCCTTAAAAATGGTTGCTATGTTTAGCGTTAATTTATCGAAAGGTTTAGGATACCCCTTACCTTCGTACCCGACAGTAGGTGTCCGCTGGAGACGATGACGGTGATGGCTAGGGTTCCGGCGATGCTCTCCCCCTCATTCTTCCCCAACTCCGACGGGTATAGAATGGGCCGGACGGTTTGAGGGCCCTAGCAGTGGTAGCAGCAACCAGGTCAAGGCGAAGGAGGTTCACCGGAGTTGGAGAAGATAGCGGCGATGGCAGGAGGGGGTGAGGGGGAGAGGCACGGTAGGCCGTGTCGGCAGGGGTGGCGAGCAGTGAGAGGAGGAAGAGAAACCGTGAACAAAATATCGGGTATGGGTGGAGAACGAAACACGCGAATTTGTAGTAGACAGACTCTATAATCAGAAGTATGCCCGTAGATGGAAAAATAGAGTTTAATGATAATAACAGCCTCACAGGGGTAGATTCAAACACAAGAGCTTAAAGCCCGAACAGTGCAGGCTCTGCCTGCTGACAATTGTTCTCCATTCTTGCGATTGCTGTAGCAAACAGGCAGACAGGATAGACACTGCGAGTACACCAACATTAGGCTACCAGCGATGATGATTCTTGCGGTTGCAAGTAGGCATCAACCGCTCAGGAACATATGTGATTGTAAAACAAACAGAATAGACACTGTAAGTACATCAACATTAGGCTATCAGCAACGGTTATGCTTGCGGCCTGCCTCTAGCTTTGCAATACACTTGTGATTGTAAAACAAACACAATAGACACTGCGAGTACATCAACATTAGGCTGTCAGCGACGGTTATGCTTGCGGTCTGCCTCTAGCTTTGCAGTTAGTACATAAAAATAAATCTCAGTATCAAGTCCGATGGTGCGAGAAGTAGGTGCAAATAATCACATGCTCTTCTTGTATTTTAACTTCTTTCCTGTCAAGGTAACACAGCTATCTTGTCAACTTCAATGTTACTTGGATTCAAGCCAAGCAAAATGCCAGATCATAGGCATAACCAATGATTAAAAAAAAATTAAATCACAAACAAGACTACATTGTTAAAGTTCAATGTTTTCCTTGGTATACCTCAATGACTAGGTACTATGTGGTTAAGCCTGGCATTTCTTTTAAAGGAGTAACATTCATGAGCGGCCAATAAAATTGCACAGCAGTGTCATCCGGGGTCCCCATTTTGAACTTGGGTCTCCACACTTATCCTGACCGCTGCATTGGACCAAGCGTGGCATGCTGACTGTGTGTTGATGTAGACTTGATATGTGGACCAAACATGGCATATCAACACATAGTCAGCACTCCATGTCAGTGCATGAGCAGGTCAAGCCTGTTTGGACCAGTGCCAACAAAATATCAAAATTCAAGACTTGGAGACCTAGATGATACCACCATACAAGTTTGGGGACCCAAACATTAAGATTCAAGAGTTGAGACTCATGACACCATTTATGCAAGTTTAGAAACCGCTCATACTTCTTTAAACGAATGTCAATGAGTCTGCCCCACAACACTTCTACTTGTGGTAGTCTATAAAATCATTTAGCACCATTTTCATCCTTGCCACTTTGATTCATGATATTGACTTCTCTTTTTTTAAAAAAAAAAGTATTTGGTAAAAGTTCAATTAGCATTAGGTACATATGCCTCTTTGGAACAGAAAAAGAAGTATATAACAGAAGCAGGGAAAGAAAACACATAAACGAATTAGAGAATCATACCATGGTGGGAAGATATGAATTATGTTTCCAACCAGAAGATCCACATTGTCACATATCTTTGGACTGAAGATAATGGTCCTCCTATTTCTGCTTTCATCTATGGTGCTGTCTGCTGAGCCATTACTTATATCAGTATCCTGCATGAACATAAGTTCCATGAAAACATCACTGTTGCAGAATGCTGGTAAAACATCGTTTATGTTCACAGAAGAGTCAATTCATTAGAAGTTTGTCTAAGGTCTACAACAAAGGATACCTTTTGTCTGCTCATCTCGATGCAGCAGAATAACTTTCAATTTTAGTTTTGTAGCATTGCATAATTGGTCAATTCAGACATTACTTTTCTAAAGAGCATACTGTTCTGGATAAGAAACTGACAGACAATCATCTTGAAACCTTTTTTTTTTTCCAAAATGTTTTTTCAACTTAGCAGCATGAGAAGCAAAATGTTATTGAATTTAAGAAGATTACTGCCACATGAGTAGATAAGAGTTTTTGGAAGATGGATGCATGGAGCACAGACATTGCTCTTTTCCTGGAACACGCAGCTGCAGACTGTTAGCTTTCCTTCCAATGACCTTGACATAATCTGAACAGTAGTTCCCTTTAAATCACCTACGAATTTGAACTGTCACTATCTCAATCCATGTATACAAACAGACGATGCCTAAGTCAAAGCATATAAGTGGTACCAACTACCAACAGCACCACCTGAATAACCTTGCTCTCTGCTATACCGTCTCAAGAACTCTGCATGCCAATCTTTCTCCATCTGCATAATCTGTTGCATTCTTCCATAGTTACCAGCTCTGACACAGAGCAAGACTAATAAATAATCAGAATTCCAGTGCAAATGGTCGTTTCAATAAGATTTGGCAAGAATTCAAGATTATTATACCCTGTTGATCTCATTGAATTCATTAACCCATCCATGTTTGTTGGATTGAAAACTTCTTGGAATAGGTCAGCCATAGTTTGCTGGTTCTCATCTTTGTTCACCAAACTCAAGTGGTTTTGAGTAGCATCCTATTCCAGGATAAAAGAAAAATATGAGTATTTCAATTTTCAAATGAACAATGACTAATATAAAGTGTTTATGTTACCATACTTCCTCCTCGCTAGATGTTCCGTCAATTGCATGCTCCAAGGGGTCCTCACTGTCAATACTCCTGTCTCCTAGAATAGCTAGTGTTTTCTTCTCGGAAGAAAGGAGTTTTGGCTTCCAATGTTTAGTTCTGGTGTGTCGATGTGACTGCAATAAAATTTACAATATTCAGAGGCAAGCTACTTGTTGTCTGAGAACCTCAAATCATGAAATAACACCAAAGAAACACACCAAAGATGCTGTCTCCACATAAGAGCCACTTCTACCCTGTAGATCTTCTAGAAGTTCTGCAACTGAGAGATTTGCTTTCTTGATCGACCCGGGAAACTCTGATGGCAGATCTTCAGTTTGTCCCTTGACATTTTCGAATGGTTCATCCATCAAAGCTTGTGAAGCTTTAGTTGGTGGCACACCAGATGAAAGTTCCTGTTGCCTGATTGGTATGCTTGGAGCATGTTGGTACAACTAGATTAAAATATTCATAAAGAACATAAGTGTGTGTAAGAACTTCAAAAAATGAAAGAAGAATGCAGGACAATACGCACCAAAGATGGTGTCCTGACAAAAGAACTACTCCTATGCTGTAAATTATCTAGCAGCTCAGAAACTGAAGTGTTTTCTTTCTTAGTTGGAAGGGCAAACTCTGGTGCCAAATCTTCAGTTTGTTCCTCAATGTTTTCCAACCGTTCAGCCACCATGGTTTGTGAAGCTCTAGTTGATGGCACTGCAGAGGTACCTTCTTGCCCCCCGGTGCACAAGTTATCAGTCTTAACATCTAATGGAACAAAATCATATCCTCGTAATGAGAATCTAGGCTTCTGTACACTTTTGATCCCTGTAGTGGGGAAACAGAGGACACACATTAGATTATCCACCTGGTATAGTTGAACAAAACAAAGTCATCCTTTGCTCACAACATTATCTCTATAAGAGGAGATGCTGGAAATGAGATAACATACTTCTGCTTGTTCCAGAAGAAAGGAATGAGGTGCTACTAGGATATTTGCATACACTCGCTAACTCATCATCTTCTTCTAGAACTTCATCCCACCCATCTGATTTTCCATGGTCTTCCATTTTGTTGCTCTACTCTCTTTGTCTGGAAGCTGGACTGGACATGCTAATGAGGGTCTTGTTGATGCTAGAACATCTTGTTGACACACACAGAGAGACGAAGGCACATGTTCAACAAGCATCTGTATGATTCTACAAGGTGCACACAACTCCTACTATTATAACAGCCTACAACAATAAGAAGAACAAAGTGAAGTCAATAATCCAGGAGATATGGAGGGTCCAGAAACCCCCAAAAATTGAATAAGAGCAATTCCATACCAATTGTGCTCCCCTAGAAGTTGTTTTATGGAAGCACCTTAAAACTTTTCCAGCACTTTATGGGGGCACTGTGTTAGTAGCTTACCAATGGCCTCTTCCCCAATATTTAATTTCTTCTGTTTCTATTCCCTTCTGCTCAATTTTCACATCATAACAATTCAATGTTTATGATTCTACTGCACACAGTTCAACAACATTCGAATTCGTAGATTTTAAGTCAATTCAAACATAGCACAGGATTCCAATGCACTAAATAATCTACAGAATAATTGAATAAATGCTTTGTGGTCACTGGGCAAACTCCACTTGTTTTCATACAATTGGAAAGTCTACCGAGGGGAAGATAGGACAAAAAGACGGTGTATTGCAACTGATTGCAGATCTGGACCTAGGAGCAGCAAGCTCATGCTGGGAACATTAATCTACAATTTGTAGCCATTAGCAGTTTGGCTGCTTTGGCATAAGCACGCCTTGGCCTCTGGCCCAGTCTCCGCCTCCGCCCCTTTCTTCTTCGCCGTCCTCTTGCTAGACACGGGTGCCAGGACGGCAGTGCCGTTGCGGACGCGGCGAGGACGGGTGCCGGAGCAGGAGGAGATGACGACAACGCGAGGGCCAGTGTCGGCGCGGAGACCGGAGGGGAGCACGTGGCGAGTGGAGCGATAACGGTTTCGGGTGCTCGGTTTCGCACAGCACAGCAGAAAGGGAAGAGAAGGATGCGCATACATGGTGGGTGCTCGTCGCCGGCGAAGGGCCAGACGAAGACCTGGCGAAGGGACCGACGCGGTTAGACCTAGGCACCTGGACCTGGCCTAGGCGGCGGTGACGGGCGACGGCGGTCGCCCAGTTGCGCACACGGGTGAGGGAGCGCGTGCACGCGGGGCGAACGGGAGAAAGAAGACTGTTGTAACGGACGCCGGGACTCAGGAGTCCGTCGGACGCCGCAAGGCCGCAACGCCGACGCGGACAGGAACAGTAGGGGTGCGGCTTCGTGTCTGGTGACGGGCTTCCTTGAATTGGGCCGTGAGGACCTGCTCCAAAAATATTTGTCTGGTGACGGACTGCCATGAGTTGGGCCGTGAGGACCTGCTCCCAAAACATTTGGCCCACCACCTGGAGATTAAGGTAAGATTGGAGTTTTGCACTGGCGTGTCAGAATAGAATAGGCATCAAAAGTTAACTTTCTGTGTTTGGCCCAACTAGATTGGATAGAGTTTGCACTACCTACCCACTTGCTAGTATATAGAGGCAAGAAGCGGTTCATGATTTGAGAAATGGTAACCAGAGACGGGACGGATGTAGTATGGTGTATGAGTACAATTGTACCTCTATTTTTTTTTAGGAATACCAAGTATCTATACCTATAATATATTATACATCTAGAACACTTATTAAATATCAATCTCGATTCTTCGAAAAATCAGCAATCTCTTCAGCTCAAATGCTCATCCGAACGAGAAAATTACATATAGTTCTATAGTTCTTCTAAGGCCCCGGATCCGGGAGCCAAAAATGAACCAAAGCACATAGCACATGATAAAAAATGATAGAAGGTAATAAATATATAATTGACTCGTTTTTTCCCTTCCAAACAATCATGATAGTTTCAATTGTGAAGCTCGAGTCTTGATCCTGTTTAATAATCAATCAACTTTTAGAAGAAAAAATATCTATAAATTATCTAACATCTACTCCCTTTGTTCCAATTTATAAGTCATTTTGGCATTTCTAAATACACAACTTTTATTATGTATCTAGATATATTACATCTCAAAAAGTATGTCTAGAAAAATAACCTCTGATTTAGGATAGAGGGTGATAATACCTTCTTTTTATGGGCTTAAAATATTTCTTCATCCACTCTGAATCAATTAAATAAAGATAACGAGAAGCAAGAAAACTAATATGCTTATTAACATCTTGGCGAATGGCGATCACATCCTTTGGACACTTGCATATGAATGTTAACAAATCATATTAATAGATAACACACCGGAGTATTTTATGATGACTTGGTCATTGTATTACATCATTGTTGAATTGCATTGTTAACTATTTGCATCCTATGATTGAAATCTTAGAACCACCACCGAAGAGGGGGAGGAGTTTAGAGAAACCGTGAAAAAAGCATGGCAGGCTTAGAGGAACCTACAAAAAAGTGACATGATAGAGTGGTTCATAGATTGACATCCAACATAGTTGCAGTCCGAAATAACACAAACACATAATTCTTAGAAACTCAACAAACTTATACTTTGTTGCAGAGAGTAGGACTTTGTCTTGTAGCAAGAAAGAGATGATGGCTGAAATTGCTAAGGAGCATGAAATGTTCAAGGCACCTGAGTAAATCAAAACTAGACACTATATTTCAGGCATCAGGGTTGTAACATATTGGAAGAGGACATATTAGGTTAAAAAAAAAAGGATACAACATATATTTCAAGCCGTGGCAACCATAGGCACAGAAAAAAACTCATTTTTGTTCTAGAAGAGCCATACTTTGCCTAGTTGAGGACCAAAAAGGTATGCTGAAAATGGTGATGGAATTTGATAAGGGTCTTCTTAAGTGGTAGGACCAGAGAGAGGAGATGTCTTTGAAAGATGGTTTTTGAAAGGAAGATGAGGTATGAGAACATGCTGCTCAGAGCCGAATTATCAGAAGAAGAAATCAAGGTGGTGTTCGGTAGCTACCCAGAAGGAGCCCTAGCCTAGATGGGTTGTCTTTCCTTTTGTCTTCCATAAGACTAACCACAATGCACAGTGTGTGCATCGATGTCCAAAACTAAATGCAGGAAGCCAAGAACTCAGCATCTGTCAAGGCAAGCTATCACGCAGGGCCCACTTAAACCAAAAAACAACAACAATGATACATGGCTTTCCTCTCTCATGTGCATGCATACGGCCTGAGTTGTGTTAAAGTGCAACCTATGTGGTATGTTCAATGGATTTTATAGAGAAGAGCTTGACTTATATTTTAGATTATTAAACTTTGCGTTACTCACTCTGACTCCAAAGGCAATAACGGAATAACCATTACAAATTTTCATTAAGCAAACTGCATCATATATAAGGGGAAAAAGAGAGAACTGAAACTCTCCGAAACCATGCCAGACGGAAGACGTGCCGGGAGCTTAAAATGCAAAGGTACCAAACGATTTTCACCAGGTATTTACAATGCAATTTTACGCATAGACTATTGCATTGATAATTCTGCAAATACATAAAGGAACAGCTACCTAAATTGCAACCAGATAGCTAAGACAAGCTCCCACAAACAGTACGGGGCCCCCTTCTGGTTAAATAGAAGAAAAAGAAATGTGCAAGCAACAAAATTTAACATGAAAAAAAAGGATACAAAGAATATTAAAAAGATTACAATCGGTGCTCTAGCCATTCTTAAGGAAATATTTCTTCTAAGCTCTATGGGTAACCAGAGCAAACTCTTTCTTGAAAAAGGCACAACAATTAGATATAGAAGGTATAATTCCTTAGAAGATGTGTTCAATCCTTGAGACCCAAATACGCCAGCTCATCAATATGATAATTTCCATGTAGAAAGGGACTTCCAACTGTTGTTTGAAACGTTACAGAGTGATAAAAAGTTCAGCCTCACTAAATCCCATCCGTCTTTTATCAGGCTACCCATACAAGAGAGCTCAACAAACTAATATGCCTTCCATTTTTTAAGTAGGTGATCATGGATCTCTCCTTTCTTAATCTTCTGCAGGCACTGCTTTAGCTTGGACAGTGTCGATGAACTCAACTTGATACCCCGATCAATCATGTCTTCTGCATATTTGCATGCCTCAGGTAGCCTGTCATCCTTCAGCTTTGATACAAGCATGTTCCCACACTCCTCTAAAGGTGGCAAACCATTCTCCACCATGCAGATCCAGACTTTGATCCCAGTCTCCCAATAGCGTGTATCCAAAAACATGCGAAGTGCAAGTGAACAATTTTCCTCGTTTGGCCAACATTCGTTTTTGACCATCTCACTAAATATTGCTGCTGCTTCTCGGTGCTTCCTTCCCTTCAGCAAAAGGTGGAGGACCACATTGTATGTGTTGGTATCAGGAAATACTCCATTGGAGATCATGTCGTCGAGATAATTCACTATCACCTCAACTTGCCCAAGACTGCCCTGCAGCATGATCATTGTGTTGTACATTTCAATATCTGGGAGGAGTCCTCGACGCCCAACAAAGTCATCCCAAAGCTCCATGGCACCGCGAAATTCTCGTGCCTTAAGGTGTGCAGCGAGAGCAGCACGGAAGAACTTCTCTCCTGGCGAACAGCCGTTCCTGCTTAGGACAAGCAGGTACTGCATTGCTTCCGGTAGCGCCGTGGAGGAGTCGCTTGAAACAAGCGTAGTGAGGAAGGAGTCATAGGCAGGCACGTTGTCAGGAACAAAGCCAATGGCGTGCACCATTTCGTCGAACACCTCGCGCGCAACCCGCGGGTCGGCGGCAGCCTCGCAGCCCTCGAGGAGGATGGCGTAGGAGTCGGCATCCGGGCGCGCGCCGGCCTCGGCGCGGGCTACCGGGATCGCGGCGCGGGCGTCGTCGAGGCGGTTGGCACGACAGAGCGCGGAGAGGAGCGAGTTGAGCGCTGGCGTGTCGGGGGTGATGCCGTAGCGCGACATGTCCATGAACGCCTTGAGCGGGGAACCGCCGGGGGTCGCCGCCAGGGAGGAGAATATGGAGGCGAAAGTGGCGAGCGAGAGCAGCCGCTGCGAGAGCATGGATTTGACGGTGTCCCACATGGGCTCGAAGAGGCGATTTTTACCGAGGATGTCGACGAGGAGGTTCCACGAGTAGGGGGAGTGCTCGTGGCTGAGGTGCCGGTATCCCGCCCAGCGAAAGAAGGTGGTGGCGGCGCGCGGGTGCGCGTAGGAGTTGCGGAGCACCTCCTCGACCTCAGCGGTGGTTACGCGGATGTCTGCCTGGTCGAGGTCGGCTTCCAGTTTCGCGTCGTCGGCCCTTCTGCCCAGGAGATCGCAGAAGATGCGGATCTTGGGGGGCATGTCGGGGGCTTCCTTGCTCGTGGGGAACGCCGGCGCCGAAGGGTCGCGGGCGCGTTTCACCGCCGGCGATGTCACCATGGCTGCGCCGTCGGACGGCCGCTTCGCCCGGAGATCGGACATCGCGGCGGGGAACTCGCGTGATGGGTAGGATTCGGGAGAGGGGAGAGGCTGCAGGTCAGGGGTGGGGGTTTTGTTGCTTTATGTACTGGAGGATGGAGATCTGTGTGTCCTGATCCCTATCCTATAAACTAATAAGGAGTCGACTCGACTCGACTGTCCGAGCAGGAACTTCCGAAATCTCGACCAAATTGCGAGGCAAAGTCGTGTCGGCTGCGGATGGCACCGTCCTTGCTCGTCTCGGTGAGGCATGCCCACACTGTGGCCCACCGCCACCGGAGAGGTTGCAGGCAACGTGTGGTCGTCGCCAGTTCCGGTGGCGCCGGTCCGCCACCGAAGCTGGTGACCTTCCTCGGCAAGGGCGGATCCGGCAAGACTACCGCAGCCTCAATCGCAGCTCAGGTGAAAAATTTGCCCTATGACTCTATCTCTTGATCAAATCTTAGTTTTGGTGTGAGCTCGCTGCTGCGTCGATGACTTGCTAAAAACTAGACTGCAAGTCTGCAATGTTGCTCTGGAGAACAGCAATGATATCTTTTGTAAAATTACAAGCCTTTGTCTTATTAGAGAGTGGTTCTGGTCTGTTTTAATGTATGAATCATCCACAATGTTGGTCATGAACAAATTGTCTCTGTTTTGTTCTTTCTCATGTTGTAGTATTATGCAAGTGAAGGCTTCAAGACATGTCTGGCTGTTCAGTCCCAAGATCCTACAGTGGAGCAATTGATGGGCAATAAAATTGGAAATTCTCTGACCGAGTGTGCGGCCAATCTCTCGGCCATAAAGCTGGAGACTAGTAAGGTAAAATAATTTGTTGAAAGAATTCACTTATGTTTAGGATTTAAACTTGTGATATTCTGAAATATGTCTTAATATCGAAGAATGTTTTCTTGTTAAATCATAGTTGCTGCTTGAACCCCTGGACCGGATGAAGAAGGTAGACGCGCAGGTCAATTTTACTCAAGGAATCCTTGAAGGGGTAGGTGATTTACTTTGCTGTAACATGTCTTGTGAGGATAAAGCATTCATTTCGGTTGCTGCTTTGCTTGCGACAGATTGTAGGAGAGGAGCTTGGAGTTTTACCTGGAATGGATTCGATCTGTTCAGTCTTAGCTCTTCAGAAGCTTCTTAACTTCTTTTCAGCTGGAAGGAGTACTTCACAGCCAGAATTTGATGTGATCGTGTATGATTGCAACAATACAGAGGAAATTCTGCGGCTGATAGGTGCTACTGACCGAGCAAGGTATATGTTCTCCTTGCTTGGCCATAACCTTGACTTCAATCAGGCTCCTGAATTCCTTAAAAAAAGGCTGGATTCTAAATTTAGTTTTATGCTCCACAAAAAACAGATCTTACTTGAGGTATGTGAGGGACCTAGCTGAGAAGACTGACATGGGAAGACTTGCTTCTCCTTCATTACTGAAACTAATATATGATTCTGCAAAGCCATATGGCAAAACTAGTGAGGGGAGACTTAGTTCAGAGATATGGAATGAAATTGAACGACTACTTGAGGTAAATTTTCCTGGTTAATTTATCTAAACATAATGCATTTAATTTGTGATATTACTTAAAGAGCTAAATTATGTAGAAAGTCTCAGTATGGTTTGCCGATCCTTCAAAGCTTGCATGTTTCCTTATCATGGATCCTAGGAGACCAATCTCTGTATCATCTGCATTGCAATACTGGGGTTGTACCACTCAAGCTGGCAGTCAAATATTTGGGGCATTTGGATATACTGAAGACCCTTCTGAAATGCACCAAGAAGTTGCTCAAAAGTTCTTGCCGTTGTCTTTGTCATTTCTGCCATTTCTCCAAAATGATTCTTCTGCAGATTGGAGCAGAGCACTAAGCTCATTGAGCCAAAATGCAAAGGAACAGCTGAGGAATACGTCCACCTGGGTGTATCCTTCAGTCAGTTTTGATTCTGTTCAGAAATCTGTAACCCTTTTCATGCCAGGCTTTGATAAGTCTGAAATCAAGTTATATCAAGTAAGACGATTGATCTCTCTCTCTATTGCATATGTTGTGTAACAATCAAAGTTCTAGTAGTTTTAATTATCCAAAAATAATGCTTTGTTGATGTAAAGTTTTAGTTTTCACTCGAGGCTTTTGTAAGAGCAAATGCAGAACCATAAAAACAACAGACAAGACAAGAAGATTTGTGATCTGAACTTCGTGAAAAATATTTAGATGAAAGCACACGACCAGCCACATTTTTATTGGTATAAAAGGCATCTCGTTTGTGTGGAAGTTGAACTACATTTGCTACATTCATATTGTCTTCATTTGGTTTCATTTGCAATGCTGCTGATCTTGCTTATATCAACAGCATTTTAGTGAGTACTGAGTACTATTCATTAAGTGGCGTAATGGGTCTTGCAGCCGGACCTTCTCAAGCCACTGATGGGTTTAAAAGGTCATGCCTTCCGGGAACTTGTGGCGGAAGTCACTTTGTCTCTTCTTAAGCCGGTTGTTGTTTGCACATGTCAGCAGTATGTTATTTGCTGAGTTGTCTTAGTTGTAGTGTGTTGTTTTCTGTGGTACCATTGTAAGCCCAGTATGCCCAGTATGGGTCTTCTTCTTTATCAATATAATCGGTAGCTCTTCTGTTCGGTTCTATATAAAAAATCCACTATTTGCCTGTCTTTACATACTATCGAAAAGTTCAATTGCAACTGGCATGTGCAAATTTGTATTCCACTTTGCATGAGCCAGTATGGTCTTAAACAGACTAACGCATCCTATCTGCAATTGCATGATAGTCGTCTGAACTAAACTAGCATACTATTCCAATATTCCAATATTTGGTTTTCGATATGTTCTGCAGAGGGCATGTTAAACAGGGCTAATAGTCATTTTTTACAAAAAAAAAAAGAAATAGAATATCTCTGCTTTTATTGAAAGCAATTAAGGACAGGGCTAATAGTCATTGAGTTTAGTTGGTTATGATTATTCCTGTAGATGCTGAGTTATTGGTCTGTTGTTTTGTCTGAAAAATGCAGTATAGAGGTGGCTCAGAACTGTTGATCGAAGCTGGAGATCAGAGACGCGTCATAAAATTGCCACCTACGATGCATGGGAAGGTCGGAGGTGCCAAATTCGTCGACAGGAACCTCATTGTTAGCATCCGGTAGCAGAATCGCTGGCACCGGCTGGGATTGGAGCCCCCTATTTCAGATTGGCAGTTAACTGCCGACTAATGAGCACTACGATCAGGATTGCATGTCTGTTTCTGTTTGTAGCCTGAATTTTGTTATTAGATTTTAGTTTCTTTTTGGGTAATAATATATTCAGGATTCAAGGATGTGCTCAGCTTCAGCGAGTAATTTAAGAATCTTGTTGAAGTAGGTCACTGTTTGGTTGTACTGTGTCTTGATCCTGAACCACAGTCAGACTGGTCTTGTTTTAATCTATTATCAGATGCCTGACCCCTTGGATAATGAGATGGTTCCAGAATTAACTCGGTGGCGCGTGGGCTCTAGAGTCTACACACAGCTAGAAGCAGCAGCTCACCATGAGAAGCCGGTGCGGGCGTTCAGCGTTCTGGATCTTTCTTCCGCATTCCCGCCACCTCGCTGGCGCCTATAAAAACAAGGACTCTGTAAATTTTACGGGACAAAGTAGGAGTAAAGCAACTTGTTAACGGATCAAAAAAAAAACTTGTTAACCGAGCTCGACACTTGTTAAGACGAAGACGAGGATGTCGCTGGCGCTGTCTCGCTTGCTGCTCGACAGGTTCTTCCCCGACGCCGGCGTAGGCGTCGGCGACGCGCGGCCGCCGATGGACTGGAAGGAGACACGGGACGCGCACGTGTTCATGATGGACGTCCCGGGCCTGACCAAGGAGCAGGTGACCGTCGAGCTGGTGGACGGCCGCATCCTCCGCGTCCACGGCGGCAAGCAGAACGACGACGACGACGACGCCAATGAGGGCGGCGGCGCGGCGGCGGGCCACGAGGAAGCGAAGGAAGAGAAGGGGGACACCGAAGGCGCCGTGACCGTGAGGTGGCACTGCAGGGAGAGGGCCGGCACGCGCGCGTTCGAGACGCAGTTCCGGCTGCCGGACGACGCGGCCGCGGACGAGGCGCGCGCGAACATGGCGGACGGGGTGCTCACGGTGACCGTGCCCAAGCGGAAGGGTGGCGGCGGCAAGAAGCGGCACCACGGCGGCAGCAGGTCCGTGTGCTGCAGGTTCTGGCCATGATGACAAGACGATGCATTGCAAACCACGGATGGTTTTGTGCGTGCGTCAGGGTCAAAACCTGCAGCTTGTACAGTTGCTTCAAACCGTGACGAACTGACGATGTATATTATCCATGCGTGCGTGCAATGGGTGGATCTCTCGTCTCTGTACAGCCAAATTTTTCTCTTTCTATTGTTGTGGTTTACTGTAAGAAATCTGAAGGTTTCCGTTTCACGAGCAGTTGGCTTAGAGCAACTCCAGTGGGATCCTCAAATTAGGTTCTTAAATTTTTACTAGCAAATGTGTCTGTGCGTTGCAACGGAACTTAATTACGTATAAAAATCGAACTTTGTACTTTATCCGGTAAACATGTCCGTGTGTTGTAACTGAACTCAATACGTGTACGAATCGAATTAGTTGAGCCGGACCAAAAAGTAGAGGAGAAGAGAAATTTTACCTCTTTATTATTAGGTATAGATTTGCAGGCTAGGCTAGAAAAGTAGGGGCTCAAATTGAGGCCCAACTCCAGTGAAAAAACAGACCAAGCCCCTATATCCCATGGGTCCTATCTATCAGCGAAGAAGCAAAAAAAACATACCAGACCCAGCGCGTGTTGCTCGGTGGGGGAGGCCGGCCGAGCAGCGGCGCGGTGGGAGATGTCAGATGTGGCGGCGTCGCTCCTCGGGCTGCTCGGCGTGGAGCGCGCCTTCCTCGGCGCCGGCGCCGGAGGGGACCCGAGCCTGCGGCGCAGGAGCAGGGCTGCCCGCGGGCGACGGCGGCGCGGAAGCGCCGCGGCAGACGCAAGCGTGGTGGTCCAGCGTCTCGGCGGGGGAGATTGGAGGGGACGCTGCTAGATCTGGAGGGTTGAGATTATAATTTAAGGAGCCATGTAAAATGAGAGTTAAATAAGAGCCCCATTTTATGAGCCCCTAAAATTAGAATAGGGGTATGTTTTGAGGCTCAACTTGCGTGTCGCTTTTGAGCGTCGAGATCAGAATCGCGTACCATAGTTGACGATCGGAGAGAGGAGGAAGGACGAGAGGAGCCGAATGATGAGCAGGTACCACATTGAACTCTATTCTTCAATTGCTTTCTATCTCCGGCTCTGGCTCCTGACATTTCGCCTGCAGGCTGCGGCCTGGAAGCCCCAGCAAAAGGCGGCCGTACTGGGCCGGGCGACTGCCATGACAGTGAGACGGTTGGCGATTGCGCCATATGTGTCCTCGTCCATGTGAGAACCATCCTTCTGGGTAGGGTAGGGGCGCCATCATTTTCTTCCGAATCATTTGCTCCTTGGCCATTTCCCCTGCTGCCAAAACGACCAGACATACATACGGCCACTCTTCACTGGCCATTTCCCTGTGATTTCAAGCTTTCGCAATGTCTACTCTCCTCCAAAGAACAGCTGTAGTAGGCATAATGAGGGTTTGGTGTTTCTCTCCTTTGTTAAGAATTGCAGTAGAGACTCTTGGAAATTCTATTCTAGTAGAAGTATAATCTAACTTGGCTACGCATTTCTGGTTTGCTCTCAGGAAATCATTACTATTACAATATTATCATTATTGTAGCGGAAGCCTGTCGGGGGCAAAAAGTCATCGCAGTGTGCTAATAATTTCAGGACCTGGACGTTGGACAGCTTGCTTGATGAACATGCTTAGGAGTAGTCACAACAAACATTCAGAATGGATGAGGTAGTTCCACCTGATGAATCTGTTCTGTGAACCGATTCGTCCCGTTTAAGTTAAGGCCTTGCTTTTTCTTGTGATGGAGAAAATTAAAGCGAGATGACGATGATGGAGGAGGCAACTTAAGTCAACTTGGAATGTGTTGAGGATTGAGGTTAGAACGGCTATGATGTGATCCAGTGGTATTCTACTCGTATACAGGGCAGAACTACTCTGCAGAAGAGTGCGATTTCTGAGCCGCAATGGTCTTGCTTGCGCTCTCTGCACTATTTCAAATTTTGTGCCTTTTTTTACAAACTTTATTAAAATTATCATATACCCTTCCGTCCTAAATTATAATTCATTCAAAGAACTTAAATTTGACTAAATTTATATAATAATATTAATATTTATAATGTTATAAAATTTTTATATTTTTTTCTATATGGAGGGAGTAGTTCATTTTGCAAAACGGGTGTTGCAATGCGCATGTTCACTCAATCACGCAAATGTTAACCCGACCAGTTTGCACATGTCTCAAGTGTATTATCTTAATGTCTTGGTAAACCGTTGAGAACATGTCTCACGCAAATGGAGGGAGGCTCCTGCTAGCTTGTGTCAGCGAGGCTGAGGACTAGGTTGCTGCTGGTTTAAGTCACTTTCAGGGGTATTAGCGTTATGGTCGCCTAATTAGAGCAAGTATTATAAAAGGTTGTAAGCTGGCTAAATGATGATGTAGAGGAGGGAGGAGAAGTAGGCTATAAGTTTACAGCAAGCTTGGACACAAGAACTAAAGAAACAATGAGAGAAACATGTGGGTCATGTATTGATTGTTAAGAAGTAACTATTATATAAGTAAACTGTAATAAGGCTATAAAACCCCTTACAGCCAGCACTGCTGGCTGAGACTATTAAACTTGCTCTTATGTGACTATGTAATTTGTACTCTGTGTCTGTGCTTTAGCTATCTGTACACTGGTTTGGCCGGCGTTGGCTCCTCGTCAGCATTCCTCATAACTCTGTAACATTTGTTTACACATCCTCTTAGGAAAAACGGGCTGAACACCAGAAAAAAAAAACTGAGCTGTCACCGTATAGCATCCTCCTTAGTTCCGCTAAAAACAGCAGTCATGGATAAAATTGTAATTTTTTTACTATGATTACAAAACAAACAAACAAGAAAAAAGTAGAAAAATAAAGCAACCTGTTCACAAGCAAGTAATAATGTCGACGATGATATATCAGAGAGAGACAGAGAACTGCACTGTATCAGAGCCACGACAACTTGTAGAGAACAGCAAGCCAAATCTTCATAAACATGTAGTGTACATGCTACTCGCGGTCGCAACACACGGCAAAGTCGAGAAAGAAAGAACCAAGAAGAAAAAAAAAAGAGCAGCGAGCATGAAAACCATGTACGACGTAGTACATGCACAGCGAAACCGAGGGCTCTCTAGCCGCCGCTAGTGCCCTCCGGCATTTGCCGTGAGCACGACGGACGCCGGCGGCAGCGGGCTGCGAAGCGGCGAGCGCGGGGTGGGCGGCTGCTCGAGGCGGCGGCCGTCGGCGTCGTAGTAGATGGCTCCAGAGAAGTCCAGCGGCTGGCACCGCTCCCCCATCATGATCTCCTTCCTCCACACCAAATCCTCTGCTGAGAGGTCGTCGAAGCTCAGCTTATCTTCATCTCCCCCTCTCCTCCTCTTCGACGACCTGGCCTTCCTGATGGCTCCACCGCCGCCGCCGCCGCCGCCGCCGAGGAACGGCACGATGGCGCGTGACGAGAAGGACGCCGCGAGCCCCTGCCGCGGCCGCAGGTGCAGCCGCCTGGCCGCCCGCGACAGCCCGCGCGCGCACGTGCCCATCAGCGCCGTCACCGCCTGCGCAAGGCTCATCCCCATTGTCTCCCCGTTTACCTGTGCCTTTCTCTCGATTTTGCGTTCAATTCTTCGGTGGCTTTTCTGTGCGGCTGCGCACGCCATTTCGCGGGTATTTGTAGCGCCCAGCGGCCAGCGCAGCGAGTGGACGACGCAGGCGAGTCGGTGGGGGCGGCTGGACTAATCAAGAAACGAACCACTCATCAGTTACGGCCTATCCGATCTGGTGCGTGCGTGCGCGCGCGGTGTGATCTGATTAGTTTTTTCCGTGGCGGGCGAATTCCTGGCTTCCTGCGCTGCGCTGGGCTTACGGCCTGTTCGTTTGGCATGTTCTGACAGGATTATGCACTGCTGACTGATTTCTTATGAGAGAAAAACACTGTTTTAGTTGGATTTAAGTCGGCTAAAAAGTTAAGCGAACAGACTGGTCCCCCGCTGACCCGCTGCCTGGGCTGCATGCCTGATGTCTAGCTTCGGCCTGCGGTGCTTCGGAGGTTGTTGGATTAGGCCTTGGGCTACACGTCTTTTTTTTATATGACTTTGGCCAGGAGCAATTCCAACACATGTGGACTTGCCTTATAATTTGAATTTTTTTTTCTTTTTCCTTTGGGATTCAGCAATCTCTAGATGGGACTATATTAGTATTGAGGAGCTGTTCATAAACATGTGGAGTTTTAAGTTTGAGTGATAATACCTAGATGAGATATTGCGAAAATAATGATATGGCAAGGCAACAGATGTTTGGAACTTCATTACCCTAAAAAAAACAAGAAACAATTGCTGGTGTTTTTTTTCACAAGCTCACTTAATGCTTTTTAAGAGCTTTAGTGGGGAACAAATTGTTGAAATGACGTCGGTTAGTTGCAAAAATTGCAAAATGTTTACATAGGGGAGAGATAACTTAGACTAGAAAAAGCACATGTCGTATGTTCACGTTCTGATTTTGTATATATATCCTCTCAATAATGGGTGTACTTGATTTTGATAAGACAGGGAGATCTGACATTTGAACTTGACTTTGAAGATGATGGGGGTGTTTAGACGGTGAAAAGAGGTAAAAAAAATCCTGTAGCACTTGTCACGTCACACGGTAGTAATTTTGTTTTTATTTAGTAATAATCGTCCAAACATTGATTAATTAGGCTTAAAATGTTCGTCTCGCAAAGTACAACAAAACTGTGCAATTAGTTTTTTATTTCATCTATATTTAGTACTCCATATATGTGCCGGTATTTTGATGTGACGAGAAATAGGAATTTGATGTGATGGAGATGTAATGGAAAGTTGAAAAAAATTGGGGGATCTAACACCCTCGATTTCTTTATTTGGTACTAGAGGAGTTATTATCCTTATTAAAGGCAGTCTTGTTAGGAGGCACTTCAATGGGAGTAAAAGGTATTATTGCTTTACGTGGTAACCATGGACATCCAACACCGCTTTCTTTATTGCCATTATGCCAAATTTCCATGGTGTGTTATTCATATTGGTTCTGCACCATCTTTGAATATATAGATGAATTGTTCAACCAATGATCTAAATGGGGAGCATAAATTTGTTGACCAGGACAACAGCATTGCAGGCCTGTTTGCTACTCCCTCACTCTTCGCAAGAAGCAGGGTGGCCGACGAACCAAACATAATGGAAAATATACTATCTCTATTTTTCGTACTTTCTAGAATTTATCTTGTTTGCACCTCCAATTAATAATGGAAAGATAGGTTATCACAAAGAAGGCATGCATGGATACTCCATCTTTGCTCATTTTTATTGATATGGATTTCTTAAATTAAACCTTGAACTTTTTTCGTATCGAATCTAGAGATGAAAACGAAAATGGGAGGTGTGCCAAATAGGAGTTCTGATAATGTCAGCTGGCGTATCAGAATCCAAGTTGTAGGTGAGGAATGTCGGGGAATTATGGTGGCAGTGTGCCCATAATTTCAGGTTGCCAAAGTTGGATATAGCTTTCTAATCGGTTGAGAGCCTGGTGAACCACAACAGATGAACATTTATATTCAGAATTCATTGGTAGTTCCACCTGTTAAGTTGTTCTGTCAACCAACTCTTCCCGTTTAAGTTAAGCTCCTCTCTTTTGAGGCGAAAAAAAAGGAAGATCCTGGTGAGGAGGAGACGACCCAAGTTGACGTTTGGTTTAGTCTTTAGAACGTATGGTTTGTGATGAGCTCGTGCGATTCCATCCACAATAACGCAGAGGAGTGGAACGTGTCACTGTGATCACCTGTTTAACTTTAACCCCGGGATCACCTCTCTGCGTTAAAATTTGCGCTACCATCCAATATAGCTTAAATAAAAGTTGATCAGATGGTCTGTTGAAAGGAAAACAAAAGGTTTGCAACGCTTAAAACATACAACTCAGGTGATGCTTCCTTGGAGTAGTAGCAAACCTGATTTGCTGAATAGGACCATTGAAGTGAGAGAACAAGGGAAAACAACAACGTAAAAGACATGTTGAGCTGTTGAAGAAAACAGACTATGAGAATAGGGCGAAGCTCAAACATATCGGTAAAAAGCATGCTAAGCATCTCGAAACTTGAGGAGAGGCCCTCACTAAAAATCACTACTGTACTACTGTAGTACACAACACAAAGGACAAGGAAAAACCTATTATTAATTTATAGCAAAGTACCAACGAGGACAAAGAGAAGAAGAAAACGGAGAGAAGAACGGCACGAAAACCATTTACACTAGTAGCAGGGATAAAAAGAGAAAAAAACAGAGGACTCCCTAGCTAGCTAGTACGCGGCGCCGGCGTTGGCGGCGAGCTTCGCGGAGGCCGGGAGCGGGCTACGCATCGGCGAGCGCGGCGGAGGCGCCTGCGCGAGGCGGTGGCCGTCGGCGTCGTAGTAGATGACCCCGGAGAAGTCCAGCGGCTGGCACCGCTCCCCCATCATGATCTCCTTCCTCCACACCCCGTCCCCCGCCTCATCCTTCGCCGCCGCCGCCGCCTTCCTCCTCTTTGACTTGGACGAGGAGGAGGAGAGCGCCTTCTTGACGCCCCCGCCGCTGCCGCCGCCGCCGAGGAACGGCACGATGGCGCGCGACGAGAAGGACGCCGCGATGCCGTCCCGTGGGCGCAGGTGGTGCAGCCGGCGCGCCGCCCGCGACAGCCGGCGCGCGCACGTGCCCACCAGCGCCGCCACCGCCTGCGCAAGGCCCATCCCCATCGCCCCTCTCGCCTTGCTCTGTTCTTGGAAAGCTTCTTGCTGTCCTTGTGGCGCCGCGCGCGCTTCGCTTCGCTTCGCTTCCCTTTCCCTGCGGGTGCTGGCTGCTTGCGCGCGCCGTTTCGCGGGTATTTGTAGCGCCGAGCGGGCGGGGCGGGTCCGCCGCGACGGTTGGATTAATTAGCCGACTAATCACAGCCCGAGTAGAAATCGGGGATTTGATTTGCTTGCGCATGGAACGCACGCAACGGGAGTATTGAAGAGGGGCAGTGTGGATGGATGGCAGAGTTTGTGCCACTTGGACGGGCATGCGATACGTGGCCGTTTTGGTAGATGCGGGTCTTGTTGGCGGTTAGGCCGCGGCGGAGCCGTGGAGGTGGAGGGAGGGAGTGACCAAACCGCCGCCTGTTGTGTTGGCTGATGAATTGAAAGCTGGGACGGTCGAAAGGAAAGGAAAGCGTGGCCAATTATGGGATGTGGTTTTTTTTTTTGGTGTGCTGATTAGTCTAAACACGACGATTGAGAGAGTATACACGTACACTGTGTAATTTAACGGGCTGAGCGAGAGGAATCCGAGTACGTGTCAGTTACGTTTGGGAACCACACATTATGGCGTTTTCTCAGCCGCAGATGTCATGTACAAAAAAGTATCCACGATGATTCTACTTACCACATGTGTACAGCTTCCCTGTCTAGTCTAGCCACCAAAAGAAGTGTACTAATGCGAAAGATTCTACTCAGCTGCGGAGGAATCGGTCAACTGGAAGCACCGGCAATATATATAATATATACAATTCACGGCACATTGCAAGAACAACGAAACCGGTCAAGGGTCGATCGACTAGCGGCGGATGTCGCTAATCGAATCTCGAGTCCTGGCCACAGCATTAGCAAGCCAAAGTTGATGAGAAGCAGTCCAGTGACTCCAGTCTCTCTCGTCACCAGTAAGACGTCCTGTACACCCAAACCCAACCAAACGCGCACCACAGGCCATCAGCGCTCGTAAGCGAGCGAGATCTACTACCTACCAACTCAGCTCAGACCATCAAGCGCCGCCAGCCGATCGATCGAACAAGTCGCCTTGGATAGTTCATGCATGCGTGCCGTGCCGGCGTTGTGTACGTGGTGGAGAATCGAATGATCCACTCGTCCACTGACGCTTATCGCGCGCGCGCACTACTGGATCCTGGCAACAATTTTCGCCGTCTTCGTTCAGGGCCGTGGCCGGCTGGCCACCATCATTTCGGCTGGCTGGAAAGGATGGGATGGGAAGAGTCACCAACCACCGGCCGGGACCTACGTAGTACATATTGCATCCGATCCATTCAGGGCCTGTTTGGAATTTCATAGGAACTGTTCCAAACAAACAGGGCCTCAACAAATTGAATCGCCTCGAAATCGAGTGTACCAATATGCATGCTGTGCGATTGGCCAATTTGTGTCGCCAAGTGAAGTGCACATGCTGCTACCTAGAACCTAGCTAGTGTACTGTATATGCAACTGGAAATAGCTAGCCTGTTGTCCATTATTGATGTACCGCTGCCTGCGCGCGGTGAGTAGCAAGGTAGTAAGTGGTGCCAGCACTGTGGTTTTCCGCGGAACTCCACTTGCACGCAACGTTCGTGGTGTCTATCCTGTTCGCACTTGCACCTCGATCACCCGGACCGTGAAAGCAAGTAGCACAAGGCCACCAAGGATAAAAGATATTTTGGGCGTACGTGTAACCTGCAGCTACTGAACCATCTGACGTGAGGGTTGAAGCAATGCATGATCGATACACTCTCTGGGGACAAGATTAATAATTATATAATCGCTGAGAACATGTGACCTAAGTTTGGCTATAAATCTATTATTACTATCCTCTATTATATGTTGCGCGCTCTTGGTGCGTAGCTAGAGAAAACACTATATATGATGAGTCTTCCCTGCTACAGATCACGAAACCAACCAACCGTCTTGCATGAACAGGAATCTATATATCAGTGAGGTGGCCCGTCAGCATCCCGAACTTAAGCCTAACATAACATTGCTCTCAAAGTTGAATGCTAGCTCGAGTCCTCCACTCCCGGGCCAACTCCTCTCAAGACGTACGTACGTTAGCTAGATCGTTAGGTACCACAGAGGCAGCATGATGTGATGTAGGCGTGCAGTGCATGTAGCAAAAGGCGACCAGTACTGACCGTCGTACATGAGTTTGCGTTTGAAATGATGTACTCCCTCCGTTCTAGGGAGAGAGGGGGTATTATAGATCCTTAAGTAGTAGTACATAGTTGCTCGTAAAGGACGGGACAGCGCAAACGGCCAAACTGTTAGGAATTGATTGCTCGGTCGAAACAATAAACCAAGTTGACGTGCGAATTTGACGGCTTTACGAATATATAATACGGAGTACGTAGGCTCGATCGAGCACGCTTCTGTGCGTTGGAGATTCTTCTTGGCTGCGCCGTCCCCGTCACCGCGAGTCGTCCAAAGCGTACATGTGTGTGTGTGTGTCTGCGCGCCTGTACTGGCCAAATTCAGTTAGGTGCACGTTTGTATTCTTCGTCCAAGTCGCTTGTTTGTTTGTTGCTAGAAATAAATGTAAATAAGTAAGAATCTCTGTATCCTATTCGAAAGAATCCTACTAACGATAGTACGTAGGACAAGGCGATTAGTACAAACTGCGCAAGAAACCAAATGCGCAACGGGACGAAAAGAGAGAGAGAGAGAGAGAGATTTCATTTTCTGGAACCCATATTATCAACTGGCACGCCTGATTGCCTGAAGTGAATGAGACGCACGCACGCGTCGGACCCCGGGGCGTGCGTGCCCGTGCCAGAAGCGACGATCCATATATGTCAAGCGGTGGCATCTGGCATCGGACGTGCCAGATCGGTCGGTCTCAGATCAGGGCGACCGCGACGCCATCTTTAATTCGTCGGGAACGTACGAACTAGCTCGCGTGCGTGTCCATCCGCTCGCGGTCGCGGTCGCGGTGCGTGTGCGTTGCCCCAGTGGCCCTGTCGTGTTCGTGTCCCTGCCGTATGATTCGATGCTGCAGTCACGCTCTGCTTGACAGCGACCGGCGGGGTAACGAGCGTGAGGCCACGGGCGATTGGGCGTCGTTGGACTAGGCGGCGGGGTTAACGACGGGACAGGAAGAAAAAATAAATGTGCGCTCTCTTAAGGCAGATGCAGTGCCTTTGACTAGCTTTCGGCCAGAGGCACGGCTAGCTAGTTTAGTCGCATCGCACCGCCGTAAAAAACACACGCACGGTGCTTGACGATTGACGTGTTTGTCCACTAGACTAGAGTGTATAGTATAGGTTATTATTCCTGATATATGGATGAGGAACGGGCGGCGGGCCGGCGGCGTTGACTCAACGCCTGTGCGAGTTGAATTCCAGCCAGTGGCAAGCTAGGGAACAAATTGGTGGGCATGCTAGGCTGACTGTTTTCGTCTACAGTTGCAGACTGACCGAGTCGCGATCAAGTCTGGCAGGCTTGTCTAGTTGCCTGTGTCTCGTGTTCGTCGATCGGCGTCGCTGGTTTTCGTTTTCCGGCGTTGGGCTTCTTCCGGCCAAAATGTGATGTGAGTTACTCCAAGTCAATCGCGCCCGTCGGTCAAGTCTGCTGTAGCAGTACTCATGTACGTTATGGCCAAGAACGGCACAGTACAGTACTTCTAGTCAGCTGTTTGGTAACGGTTGACTAGAGCCTACGGTTGATCATGCATGCTGAACTGAAACGCCCCGGTTGGTCGGTCTGGGATCATCTCGGGTTCGGCCATTTTGGTCGTCGGGTTCATGTGTCTTGTTGATTTGATTCCTAATAATGGGCTGTGGGAACAGGCCCCTTTGGTCCATGCGGTCCCGGCCCAGGTTGCACGACCAAACCAACCATTTTCGTACTTTGGGTCGGGGCGTGTTGGTCTCGCTCCACACAAAGAAAAAAAAACGTGTTTGCGCTGCTAACAGGAAAGGATTATGCGTGGTTGATGTTGATCTGATAATCTGAAGTAGTATCAGCTCCAATACTATTCCCAATTAGGCACGCACCACTTAGGCTGTGGGACACCTGCCGTTTTCATTTAGCATGCGTGCATTTGCATGTATAATCTGAAGAGTTCGAGTTCACATCATATTATATGCCAGTATTTCAGTAGGTATTCTTCATCTTTTTGAAACTAAAATATTCCTAGTAGCATATAAGACATCCAGCGTCCGCAGCTGCAAGGGGATTACTGAACACTGCCTATATACTATTCATACAGATATTAGCAGTATCAAGGTATCATAAAGGGGGTCGTCCAGCCGAGCGGAAGCGAGTTGGGCTCCCGGCCCGTTAGGGTTCGCCCTGGTGCTCCCCACGGCGGCGCCGCCGGCGCCGGCGGCCCCCATCCCCACCCCCACCCCCACCCCGTCCCCCTCCTCATCCCTCTCCAGTTCACCTCCTTCTCCCACCCTCGGCCCTCATCTTGGCGGAGCCACGCGTGGCCATGGTGGTCCGGCTGCTCGGGCGCCGCCTGTCCTCGACGTGCAGGCGAGCCCCACGCCGCCGGATGCGCCCGGCCCCGCCAGCACGGCCAGCGCCATCGCCGGTAGAGCTGCAGTCGTGGGATCCGGCATCGAGGTGCCTCCGCGGCCGTCCCCGCCCCCGCCGATGATGGCCACCACGGCGGTCCTGCTGATGGCGTCGGGCCCTGCCGCCGCGGCTGCTCCGCCCATGCCGTCGTCGACGCCTTGGCCTGCCGCCGTGGCCACTCCGTCCACGCCCCCGTCGACGTCGGGTCGTGTCTCCGCGGCCGCCTCGTCCAGGCCGCCGTCGACGCCGGGCACTGCCGCCGCGGCCGCCCCGTCCAGGCCGTCGTCGACGGAGGGCTTCACCGCAGTGGCCGCCACCTCCAGCAGCAACACCATCAGGCTGGTCCCTGTCTCACCGTTGTCGTCCTCGTCGGACGGTGATGTGCTGTTGAGGACTGTGACGTCGCCCAGACAGCCTTGGGCCGCCGTGGCACCGCCGGCCACCCCCTGCTCCCCGGGCGCGACTCCCTTCTACCTTGGCTGCTCCGCCGGTGGGCGCTCCAAGCGCCGTCGGTGGGCGGACGACGACGGTGATAAGTCTGACGGCGACCATCCCAGAACCTACCTCGACGCCGTTCTTCATCCGGCGAAGACGGTAGCTGCGTCCCCGCTGCGCGCCCAGACTCGTCCAGCCGTGGATCAAGGCAGTGGCGGGGCGGACGCAGGACGACGCAGTCCTAGGCGAAGGCGGAGGAGACGCAGCTGGCCGCGCCCCCAGCTGGTGCACGGCTTGCCTGCTCGGCCATCGGATGATCGTATCCGGAGCCACCGACGCCTTGGCCGCCGCGGACGGGTCTCCGCCCCCAACGTTGATGGGTGGCGGGAGATCCTCTCGCGGCAGGAGACAGGCCCTGCGGCCGCCTTGGTTGAGCATCGCCAAGTGCAGCTCCCGCAGGCCCGGAGGATCCCCGCAGAGCTCCACGCCAAATGCTTAAATTGTCTCTCCTACTCACATCGTGTCGCGACTTGCCGGTTGTCGCGGCGTTGCCTGCGTTGCCACGGCTTCGGGCACCTCGCTAGGGAGTGCAAGCGGCCTAGGTCTCCTACGGCCACGGCAGCGAAGGACGGCTTGCCGCGACGCTCTGTCCACTTTGTCAAGTCACCGACCTCCCAGCAAGCGCTCCATGGCGGTCCGCCGAACTCGCTTGGGGCCATGCGGGGTGCCGCGGGGGGGGGGGGGGGTGGAATCCGAAGACGCGTCGGCGGCGCCGGAGTTGGACGCCTGCATGGGCGCGCCCTTCGACTTAAACGACCACACCGCTACCGCACACTGCTCCCTCGCGCCAGATCCACTAGTGGTGGAGCTGTGCGTAGTCAGGGAACCTCCGGCATGGGTCGACCCCATGTTGGAGGAGCTTGCTGCTTCGCTCGTCCTGACCACCCCGCCTCTTCTGCTGGTTGCCTCTCAGGACGTGGATGCATCGCTGGTGGACACCTGTCCTCCGGCGAAGGGTGCACAGTGGACGACGGAGTCGCCTCTATTGTCGCCTGTGCAGGGGCAGACCGGTGCCTGTCACACCCAATTTTAAGGATAAAATTGAATATGAATAACTCATGTGTGCCCAGAGATCAATCACACACATAAGCCGACAAATCTTTAAATAGTACCATCACTGAGTGCTTATTACATAACGAATAATATTTAAATAACATAACAACGGAAATAAAGATAACTCTCGCGACGAAGCTCCACTTCACAGGGAACGTCGACTGGTTGACCACTAGCCTAGTACTCCTCACGGTAGTCTTCATAGGCATCTGAAGGGGTTGAGAAAGCAAGAGTGAGCACTTACGTACTCAGCAAGAGTAACATAGGGTTATGAAGCTCAAAAGGTTGACACTGTCTGTACTGCGGTTGCTTTTATCTTGGTCAAGTTTTACCAACACTTAGCTTTAATTATGCATAACCCAATTGTTAACCACATGATATAAATATAGTAAACATCATTAATAATTAAACAACATGATCATCTACACTGTGAGTTTTCCAGGCCACTCGTAACCGTGAGCACGGCTATCATGATAGATTTACACTCTGCAGAGGTTATACACTTTACCCACAATCCATGTTACCCATATGCCCGGGTTTATAACTCCCATAACACTTCCAAGGTGAGTGGGTAGGGAACACTATGAAGTCTTTCAAAAGTCTTCCTAACATGTTGATAGACCCTACGGACCCACGGGCAAGGGGTATGCAAAGCCTCTACTCGATGGTACCTTTCGAAGCGGTAACCACCCTAGAACATGCCCTGCAACCATCTCGGCAATGGTGCCTTTCACGAACTGCCAACATGCTAGTACGAATCTTTATACTTGACTAAAGCCAGAGCCATTATAGCACTCGTGGTTGTATTAGAAATCTCAGCTTTTGCCCTACAGTGGGGTCTTATTCCATGTTGCTATAAAAGCCAGTTTTATCTTATTGTTGCATATATCATTAGTCAAGATTCATCTCAAGATCCATTATTGTAAAGCATAGCAAAGCTACTCATATGCATATAAACCCATAGTGACAAGGTAAAGGATAACAGAGCTATGGTATAGATCTAATAGGAATCAAATTAGACACATGCAATAATGACTAGATTGAATTATGATGAATAGGTAACAAGGATGATCTCATGTTAAACTTGCCTTGATCACAAAGCTTCTGGTGATCCTGATCTGCTGCAGAGAACTCTTGGTCAACGAAGATCTCACCGGCTGTACTCGATCAACATCACCACACAATCATCTGAACAATCATACACGAAGCAAACAAGACATGATCAGAACATTACACCATAAACAATAAAGAGACTTTGACAAAGTTTATAAAACAGATCTATACTTTACTACGATCACAGAGACACGAGAATCACGCTAATCGGATCTAAAACGAAGAAGTTAGAGATAAAACGGGATTTTGAAGAGAGATAGGTTAAAGCTTAGCAAAGTAATTTTCATTGATTTTCAAAAGTAATTAACATAGGTGAAACCTATACTACTGGATAGAGCATGAAAATACGGATCTAACGCAACTCAAACGGGTCGATTTGGATTTGAAATAAAGAAAATATAGCTATTTAAAGATTAGAGGCAAAAAGGGAAAATTAGGGTTTTATTTATTTTCGAATTAAAACAGACTCAGAAAAGGAATACGTTTTCCCGATGGAAAAACGTAAAGCTGGATGGCGCTTTGGACTGCGGGTTTAGAGGGGAGAAAGAGCAGGGGCTCTTTAGCAAATAACCAGAGCGAAGGGGTACGGGGAAATCTGAGCGGTTGGATTAGAAACGGAGGGAGGAGATTAGAAGGGTGAGGTGGACACGGTGGCTTTCCACCGGAGCAGAGCGGCGCTCGGCGGCGCCATGGCCGGCCGAGGCGATTTCTCGCCGGCGTAAGCCGATAGGGCGCTGTGGTGCTCCGTTTTCAAGTCCGAGAGCACCGGAAGATCGAGGATGACGTCGCGAGCACACCTGGAGCACTGGCGGGGCTCGGAAAGCGACGGGGAGACGTCGGCGACGATGAACCGCGGCGGCGGCGTTCTGTAACAGTGACGCAGGGTTTCTAGTGCGCAAAAGAGAGAGGAACAGGGAGGGAAAGGTGTTCCGCACCCTCGGGAGGCGAGTGCGACGCTTGGAGGGGCTTGAGGACGGCCGCGGATGGCTGCCCTCGACGAACAGCGGCGGCGCGATCGCTGTGCGCGGCGGCGGAAAGAAACAGAGCGCAAGGGAGGGAGAGAAGTGAGGGATAACGTGTCCGGCGTCTTCGCGAAGCTTACGCGCGAGTCGGGAGCGCTTACCGCGGTCGGAGAAGCTTGGAACGCGGCGGCTCGACGGCGGAACGCGGTGGCGGCGATGGCGGCTCTGCGCTGCTGCGATTGCGGGCAAACCGAGACGAGAGGATGAGGGGTTCGGTGTGGGGCTCGCCGCTATTTAAAGGGGGATGGGGAGGAGTCCGGAGCGGAGACGAGGCGCGGGGATTCCGCGTCGGCGGTTCGCGGCACGGCGAGGCGTGTCCGCCTCGGTCTCGAACGGAGAGGGGGAAGGGAGAGCCGACAGGTGGGCCTGGGGCGTCGGTGACAGAGAGAGAAGGAGGGAGGCTGGCGGCGCCGACAGGTGGGGCCACCGAGACAGAGACAGAGAGAGGGAGGAGGGAGCGCGGGCGGACTGGGCCGGTGAGGGAGTCGGCCCACTCGGAGAGAAAGGGAAAGGGAGAGGGAGAACGGGCCTGGGCTGGTTCTTGGGCCAAAACAGGAGGTAAGGTTTTTCTTTTTCCTTTTTATTTTCAGAATTGAATTTTGCAATTTGATTTTCCAAACTGATTTTGAAATCATTTTTCTAGGGTTTTGCAACTCCAAACAAATCAAGAAAATGCAGAGACATGAAGTGCATCATACAAGTTAACCCTAACATGGAATTTAATTTTAGTTTTATATATTTAATTCTATGCTTCACAAAATGACTTGAAATTAAATCAAATTCAAATCTATTTGCTATTCAAATTTTAGGGTGTTACGTGGAGGGTGAAGCGTGCTCTGGCGACACCCTCCCGAACACGGAGCCAGCCACACCGCCCCGACGCATGTGTCCTGTGCTGCTCAACGCCGAGCCTACCACCGTGGACGTGACGATCGAGGCTGCGACGAACGTCGTCAACAACACTCCATCATCGGCATCGGCTGAGAGACGACTCAAGCGCTTCACCGAGCAAGTCAAAAAGCCAAGACAACAGCCTCTGTTGGAGCTACCCATAGTGGATTCGGCCTATGGCAGGTACGCTCCGCCATCGTTCCCCACGCGAAGCAAACGGATAGCGGCGCAAAGCACATCTCATATTCCGGTTGCCAAGCGAGGTGAGTACCTTATCACGAAGCGCTTGGGGCTCACCAGTGGGATGTCGCCTCCGTCGACGTCGGACGTCAAGGCGTACGCCGAGATGTTCAGCGGCGACTCCAATGTGCAGGCGTTCCGCGAGTTGTTCCCACCCGTCGGTGACGTGGGCCCTCGCAAGCAACGTCGCCGCCGTTCGGCAGCCCGGCCATAGGCCCCCTAGCTGCAGTCGCAATCTGGGTTGATCTAGATTCAAAAATAGCATAGTTGTTGTTTACTAAGGAGGGTCTGAGTATTTATGTACAACTTTTTGCCCCCTAGGACGTCGTTAAAGCGTGTTGTATTGAACTTTTCCTCTATCTTAATACAAAGACGCGCAAACCTTTTGCGTGATTGAGAAAAAAAAAGGTATCATAAAAAAACGACTATGCACATAGGGCGAGATGTATAGGGAATAGATGCTCGTTTCCAGCAACGGTAAAAGAAGATACGAATGGGACGATCATGAAACGCCTCTTTTTCTTCTTTGGGTTCGTTCTCACCCACACATATACAACGCATGCCTGTTAATCTCCATCTCCCTTAGGCGGCTAGCTATATTTGACTGAACACCGAGGCTTTGTGAAGAATAGAACTCGGTAATGATGTTTTGGTATAAAGAATGAACTTAGTATTAGTTCTTGGCTCTCTATTTTGTTCCTGGTTATTTCTTGATTCCCACTGATCTCTCACGCCGGACATGCCTCTGCCGAAAGATGAAGTGACGAATCCAGTTATAATAAAATCTTATGTTCAATCCATATAAAATCTTGAATTATGATGTCTAAACTAAAATAAAAGAAATTGACTTAGATAAACCTACACGACTGATGTATTTTTATTTATTATAGGAAGAAGTATCTGCTTTGTAAAGAAAAGCTATTAAAACGTAAGAGGAGAACGACAATGCAAGGCGAGCAGCACAAGAAAGTTTACATCTTATCATACTAGCCGAGCCGAAAGTTTTCTGCTTTTCTTATCTATACACAACACCTACAAGAAGAACCAGATTCTTGGCTATCGATGATTCGGTCACCAATCAACCAAAGAACCAAAGAAAGAGACGACATAAGTGGTTGCACGAATGGAACGGTTTATTCCTCGCCGTCGCTCTCAGACGATCGTGCAGGCGTTGGGATTCTCCTCGCTGAAGATGGTGGTGAGCCTGTTGGCGTCAGTGGCGATGCGGTAGATGCCCTCGCGCACCGGCGTCGGGTAGTAGCTCCGGTACTCCCCGGAGAAGTACTCGTGCCGCCGCGGCGTCGCCTCCCACCTCGGCAGCGGCGACGGCGTGTACCGGAGCAGGTACCCCTGCCCCTGCGTGGGTGCCAGCGCGGGCGCCGCACCACCGTGAGGCCCCTGACCCGGCGCTTTCTCCATGTTGCCCGGGGGGGCCTGCGCGTGCTCCTCCTGCTGTGCAACCTCCTCTTGCTGCTGAGGGGGAGGCTCCGGGCCGAACCGGACGCGGCCCGGCTGCTTCTTTTTGCCTCGTTTCGGGCCCTTTGGCGGCATGGGCTCGGCCTGTGGCACCGCGTCCTGCGTTTGCGCGGGTGGCTCGGGTTGCTCGGTTTGGGGCTGAGGAGGTTGGGGTTCGGTTTGCTGCTCGGCCTCGTGTTGGGGCAGTGTTTGAGGTTGATGTGGCTCTGGTGTGCGCTGCTGCGGTTGCGGCGGCGGCGACGATGACGGTGGGATAACGTAGATGGAGTTGTTGCTGGCGAAGGTCACCGTGCGCGCCACCGGCCGCATGTAGTGGGTTTCCGTGGGCGGGCCAGGCGGGTAGGTCAAGGCGTAATCAAAGTCCAGCCTCCCTTCCCTCCATCTCTCGCGACCTGCACGTGAGCAACTCGTAGTTTGTCACGGCTCACAAGTTTTGCAATATATAGTTTAGGGTGATACGGTGACACAAGACTCAATTGTATTTTACTTTTCTTTTCTTGTTTAGAAGACGAACTAGGTCGATTACAGCGACCAACTCCTTGATGGAGTTGGTTCAAAATAGAGAGGACTCAAATCATAACGAGCTGTTGACAAAGAAAGCAGCACTTTCGAGTGTAAGCACTCGATGCGATGCACAAGATGGCGGATGCTCGATGTCAACCGTGAGCCCGTGAGCCATGCAAACTTCAGCTCTCTACTACGAGCACGAAAACTACCAACAGCTCTCAGAATAAACGAAGTGAAGCAAAGAGCTTCGCACTCACCGTTGCATTTTCCAAGCGCTTTAGAGACGATCTTGCCCAGGGGAGGATAGCAACCCATGTCGCTCCCTCCCTACCTCGCCAGATGATGATGGTGGTGGTACCGTTGGCGTGTGTGTGCCGATGCGCGTTCCGGGGCGGGATACATGCTCGCTCCTCCAGTTCGCGGAATGGAGAGGGCGGGCCTTATAGGAGAAGAAGGGACACCTACTAGCAAAGAAAGAATCCAACAACAATGATCTGGTGGTACCTAAACACGCTTCTTTTTTCCTCGGCGGAAGGCATCGGACGTAGTGGCGCAAGAAATATAAAGGGATGGTCCTTGTTTTCGTGGATATAAGCCTGAGCGAACAAGTGGTGGCCGAATATATTCCAGTGGAAAACGCCGCCTCTAGAGGGAAGGACGGTGACTGCATAGCGCACATTTGTCAAGCGTAGCATAAAAAAGGTGCGTTGAGCTTGCAGAGATAGACTTGGGCAGTTATAGTCTGTTTACTTGCGTTCCTTGTTGTCTTACTGCAAAGTGCAATTTTGCTTGAGTTACTTGGTAATGTGAAGGCCTTTTAGCCAGCGAGTAATGAACTGACAACACAGGTAGGCGATGAAACAGAAACTTTGCCTAGGCATTCCTGTGCAGCTCACGGTTCCTATCAGCGACTTTGGTTGTTTTGATGTGAGAGAAACATTGTACTATGGCTGACAAGTTGGCCTGATAAGTTAAGCGAACAAGAATTGACAGAACTGTTAACTTGATAGCTATCACACATTCTTAATGCATAATATTGAAATGGCCGCTAGAAAGGCTAACGATTTATTTCTTTTTCTACCAAAATATAGGAATAAACGATATACAAAAGGCAAATCCTATGGTCAAATTCTCCACAGCCAATGAATCCATATACTTTCAATGAAGTACTTACTATATATCTTTCAAGCACCCCCTATGCTAATGCCCCCAACTAACCCTACAAAGTGCAGGGTAAGCTTACCAAACAAAGACACGAACCTCTAATTTCCTTACCTATATGCTCCTCTGAAAGCATGAAAAGGTCGCCGCAAAACATGTTATCACGCCTTAGTTGATTGCAATGCTTTTATTATTCTCCTCCGCCATGTAGCAGTTTCTGGTTCAAAGCTGAGCTCCCAGGTCGGCCAGTAGTGAAGGTCCTGTTTTAGAGTAAGTACGCGAGGCTTTCCATTCAAATGGACAGTCCTCACCCTAACAAATTCACCATCTTCGAGACCCTAACCAAACAAATAGTTTAGACATTAATTCAAATCAATTATGTAGCAACATAGTAAAGTAATTAATCAACGAATATACTACAACACAGTGATAACCAAACAAGAAAAGACTGCAAAATAACAAAGTGTGCATTTGTACATACCTTCACCACCTGTATAAAGGTTTCCAGATCCTTTGTTGGTTGCCCATTAACTTCGATGATCCACTGGAGAGCATAGAGGCCATATCTATGTACCGGACTTCCGTGACACCATCTGCATAAAATCATTGTTGCTTAGTGCTTATTCCAAGACATATCTAAATGAGCTATTGTTCAGAATCATCTATACAATCGTGCAAACAATAGATTATGTCCACCTAACCACACATGCAGAAACATACAAACAAATAAGAAACAACAATATTATCCAGTATTCTGGTAGCTCTTCAGGCTCTATCCCCTAAAATGAAAACAGATGACATCCCTTTATTTTCTATCCAAATGATAAATAGACTCCTTTAGCACACAAACATGGCATTCATTCTTAAGCTCTTCTCTCTTTCTTTCTTTAAGATACCTGTAACTTGAGAGAACTACCGCCCCCACGTGATGGACTCGATGGGCATTCAGCAACCAGTTTTCATCTAATTCTAATGTCAGATACAAGCAGTGACCAGAATAACTTTGGCAGAGTCCAAATCTTTAGTAGATAAACACGTGCAGATTGAAATATTAAGTTGAAGAAATGTTTATCATCACTGGTTAAAGATGTTTTTAATATTGCATACACAACTTTGTAAGGGAATCTCACCTAGCAACATAAACACCATGACCTTCTTCTGGCAAAAAGCCAAGTGCTCGCACTGCTGAATGAGGATCCTGGATAATGCATCCACACCAATTAACCATTCGGGTTGTACCATTACCATCTCTTACATCAGTTCCAACAATAAGGTCGATTTCTTTTCCCTGCTCAAATGTTGAAAGAGTTACAATCTATACTGCTGAATTTCTTTTATTCATTTCTGTCACATCATCCTAACCTGACGGAATATTGTCATGTTAAGCACTCCATCTGACCCAATGGATTGGTCCAACTCTTGGCAAGCCTTCTCAATGTCAAGGAAGCATGTAATTGGCTCCTTGTTGATAGCAAGAATCATATCTCCCTGCTCTAGAAGATTTTCTGCTTTTGATCCAGCCAAACAACCTTTCACCCGCAGGACTTGTCTACGCACAGGATCCTTCTTCGCAAGGTCCTGAAAGCGTAATCACAGTGGAATATCATCAGTTGCAGTGAGCAAAAATTTCTGTACTTGCAGGTAACACAGAACACAGGGGGGGGGGGGGGGGGGGGGGGGCATAAACCAAATTCGATATTTTTAAAAAATATATAAAATAATAAAGAGGATTTCTCTCCATTTTTTTGGTATGGCCCTCCTTAACTAACTCCGTGAATGCAGTTGTCTATATTAGTTTGTCTACTACAACCCTCCTATTTTTATATAAGGATTGGACACCATGATAGTTAAGAATCCTATTCTAATCCATATGGAATACCTCCGAGTAAGATGAATAGGGATTCTAATCCTAATCCTAATCCAAATAGTAAAAGACAAGAGCAGAGATCTATTTCCAATTCTATGTATATAATCAGTGCTCATACATAGAATGATACGGAGTTCGATTCCAAAACCTATTGGATCGTGTATGTGACCTGGACTCGGAAACAACCAGTTTTTCATACGATTCCTATTCCGACATGGCAATGGACTCCATCACAAACTCCTTTGATTCGAGACTATGAAAAGACCATGCATTTAGCTTGGAAAATAGCAATATAATGAGTCGATGATGAAAAAAATAGGTTAAAAGAGATATAGAAAAAAAAGGAAAAATATGAATAAATATGCAATACTCCTGTTTGTGTTTTTAATTAACGTTCCGTTTGTGTTTGTGTTCGAGACTCTGAAAAGACCATGTATTTTTGCAGATCACAAAGAATAAAGAATATTTAGAACTTAAAAGTAAAAACAGATCTGATTACCTGCACCCAGTTATCACTCAATCCGTAACTTCTTGCCTTGGATAGCAAAGTTGGATAAAGTTCCACCTCCAAAAGTCTGAAAAATGGCATTGGCCTCTTTATTCCGTTGATAAGCCGAAAAGGTCCTTGAGTTCCAGAGATAATCTTCTCAAGTACTTGGCTTATTGCATATATTGGTATGCCTCTAACAAACTGATGGTCCTCTGAGCTGCTGCAACCATATTTCAGCTGGAGAAAAAAAGAGTGGGTGATACACCAGTTAGTTAATAGTACTAAGCATACAGAGAAGTGAGTAAATGACCAACTTTAACAAGAATTAGATGTATCGTTAGACAAGACTTGTAATGGCTGTTAATTACTAGTAAAATCCATATAATAAAAGGTTATTAGTGCACTACAAATTAAATCTCGTTTAGTTAACATGTAAACAGTTTGGATTATTTTACAAGCAGTTCAAAGTTAACTGTTATTACACATTTACTTGATGTTATAAATATCACGCAGCTAACCTTGCGCGTAAGCCGCCGCTTTGTTCTTTTCTTTATTCTTTTGTGTATACGTTCCTGGGAGCATGCCAGCACTTTACTTGAGAAACAGAAGAATCAAAGAACTCAGTGCAAACTAACCTGGGTAGAAAAGCTAGCCCATAATGCTTGAACTCTTCCTTGCTCATCAGTTAATATGCCCGAAAATGTGCTACCAAAATCTAAAACAAAAAAAATACAATATAGTCAACCCAAAAAATTAGACATGATCCATTGGAGTGAAATTTCCTGAGGAAGTATACCAGTATCGAGCTCAATGACCTCCATATTTATTGCACGGTATCGTGGACAATCAGCTGACCCAATATTAACAGCTGTGCAAGGATTAGTTATGATTGATTTCCTTGATGTTGCCTGTAAGCTTCTACTAAGCCCAACTAGATAGACAGAATCTCCACGTCGCAAAGCAGGTTCTACACAGAAAACAAAGTTTCTTTTTAAAAAAAGAAAAATGAACCACATTGTGGAAAAAGACATGCTGACTGGAAATGAATAATTCAGTGACAATGTACTCTTTTAATGGTATGATATGATCAAGCTCATTTGTACAATAAAGTAAGGCATGCTGATTGCAAAATGAAAAGTTCAGTGACTATCCCACTCTCTGTTGAAGGGTATAACATGATTAAGGTCAATATTTGATTCAACAAAGTGGAATGAAGTGAAAACCTGTTTTTCTTCAGATAATATTGGAAATACATGGAGACACTGTAAAACAAACAAACCTGATAGAAGCTTAGCAGCCCGGACAACAGATGCTCCAGCTCCTAGTGCAGAAGGATCATAAGCGACCAGGGCAAAGTTGTGAACAGGATGGAGGAAAACAACCTGGAAAGCAAATTATATGTATGTAATTGAGAATTTGTGTGCTTTAGCTTTTATAATTGAGAACAGAAAAAACTCATACCTCTCCAGGTATTTCAATAGGATATGCAGCAAATGAAAGCATTATATCAGAGATAGATACAGCAACCGTATTCCTATCAACTGCAACCAGACCCAAACGTTCAGAATGATATATTATAACCCCTGTTCCAAAGAAATGTTGAGAGTGAACTCCATCAAGCATGCAAACAGGCGGCACATGCACCTGAAAAGATAGAGATAAGACAGATGGTTATTATGGGCAAAAAGCACGAAAGTCAAAACTAATAATACAGGTCACTTAGGGTGCCAGGTGGTTCAACAATTAATTAACGGTAGTACGAAATTAATTGTTCCTAGAGTAGAAATTGGAGTGAAGGAAATAGATAATATAGAAATAGTCCAATAGTCAACCCAGATGAAAATAATAGGACATTTTTACTCGTGGTGAATCTTTTTCGTACAGATACGGCTTCCATGAAAGCACAGTTCATTATTGAAAATTTCATATTCAAATGTGACAATTGCACATTTTTCCATAAACATACAACTATATAAGCTTAAACTTTTCCACGACCAAAGTACAAACAACGTGGCCCACCAGTGTAGATGTACAGTGCCTATTTGGGGGGTTCATCTTCTTCTGGAAACCTCAGGATGAACTTGTCAGGAAAAAACTAGGTGAGCACACTTAAACCTATCGCTACAAATACAACTTAAGGTTAGAGTAGATTTAAGCCTCAATCGGTAAATCCTATTCATATGCCTATACTATCAAAACACAGTATCAACATACTGTGGATATATCTTGGATAACTCAAAATTCAGCATAGCACAGAAGGTGGGCTGCTTGGTTGTGCTCCCAGGAAAGGCTTCCTGCCTAGTTGTTCAGTTAGGTCACCTGGGCTGAGATTGCTGCCGGGCCAGCAAGCTGCTTACCAGCACAAAATCCAAGGCCCCAAATACATGAAGCTTGTTTTGTCTATGCTAAGCTTGCCTTTGTAGTTTTCATGCACTGTTCAAAACTTAACTCACAGAACAGCTCATGCAACTTCTAGCCTATATATGCAGGGTTGTAGCATTGCATAATCTAGTACCCTAGCCTCCCTAAAAGTATTAAATGACAAACCCTGACTATAAATGCATGTTATGTATACATTGCTCACCTCAAACATTACAAGAGCTGGTTCAATTACTTGTTCTGCCAATGAAGCATTACTTGATATTGTTCGAGCAAGTTCAGAGCCATCTGCATTGGAAGGATGCCTCAAAGGACCACCTTTTACATCCTCTATATCTCCATAAGATGGTAAAGTTCCCTCAGCAGCTATCTCCTCATCCACTCGTCGCCTTTTTTTCTCAACAAGAGAATCTTCGTTAGAGTGAGATCCATCTACAGCAATCTCATCATCAGTTTGCATTTTAATGCATCCATCTGCCAGGTTCTCAGAATCATACTGGCACTTGAGATCCATAGGACTAGATTCAGATAAAGATGAAACAGAGTTTGAGTTTGTGTCCACATGACTAGCATGATGAGCTGGAGTTAAAAATGGAGATTCCGGTGATATAGCTGGTTTTCCAGTCCACAAGCCAGTTGCATCATTTCGGGTATATAACTGAGGTGGCGCATACCATTCATGTTGATCAATTGTCACCAGTACAGACTGGTCACGTAAGTAAAAATGATTAGTTTTTTTACCATAACCTAACTCAAATTTGTTCTAGGAAATGCAGGAGATAAGGCATTGATTATTGTGATAAATCAGCTACTCAAATCTTACTTTGTTCCGGTGACGGTCAGTGTATTTGACATATTCTAGAGGCACTCGTGATCCCTAGACAATTTTGAAAGAACTGCAATAAGGTCATCCAAATGTGCAATATCCTCTCCTGCAAGCTTTTTAATAATGGCATGGCGTGGAACAGATGCCCGAGAGAGCATGTACCTGCATTGCATGGTGTTAAGTCAAAGAAACAACCAGGACAGAAAATAAACGTTTGACAAACTAGCCGATTTACATCTTTAAAGATCCAGATTAAAAAGGGACGTTTCCCAAAGGATTTGTTACAATACTATAAATGAGAGGTTTGCAAGAATGAAAGCAAAGTAGTCCCTCTTTCAGGAATTTTTTTTCTCGAATACGCAGGAGAGCTTCGTATCATTTCATTAAGAACTTTTTCAGGAAATGGAACATGAGAGGCTATGTTACAGTTAGATCTCTCACCCCGCTTCAGCAACATATACGAGACCGCATTTGAATCGGAAGTTTCTAGCCTGGAACAAGAATGTGAGCATGATTAGCAGCATTTTGGAAGTTCAACAAATACTAAAGTTGTAGACATTGATGTGCCTATCTAAGTTCAAGCATGAGGTGATGCTAGCATTAACTGGTTATTTAATTATGTAGCATGAGATAAAGGGCCTGTTTGGAATTTTGGATACAGGGCTAATTGCTAGATAGCTAAAATTAGCTCTAGCCCATCCAAACAGTACCATAGTTGTGAGAGTAACTCTAGTAATGTACAGGGATTTATTTATAGATGAAATTAAGGCTCGTGGGTAGAGCACTAGAGCTCACGACTTTCATACTTAAAGTGCAACATGTTTATAGGGGCAGTTCCAATGCAAGGTGCCATCATCAATTCTCAGAGAGATTGTACTAAAGCACCCACATAAGATCACTTTGACCTTCTCTCATGTAATGCAAGCAAACACCGATAGGCAATTAAATGGTTGCATTATCTACTAGCTAAAGGTGCATGCATAAGTAAAAGTTCTGGACTGATGCTTTATCAAGATGTGATAATAAAAAGTTAATCATATCCATCCTACATCGCAAGAAACGGCGATTTCCCTCTGGTAGACACCTCCAACTCTCCAAGCATCTAGAGAGATAAGAAATATTGGAAGCCGTTTCTGCTTAACTTTTTGGATTAACTTAGATAGTGATAATTTCAAACTGTATAAACCAAAAAAAAAAAATCTATTGACTATTTCAAAACAAGGGGAACAGTTTACCTTGTCCCCATTACCAAGTTCTTTTAAAAAGGGGAGTAGATATGAAAGTTCAATTCAATGTTACGCACCTGCTGATATGACAATGGATGGATGACAGCACCACTAACTTCCAAGAAATGATTTGGAGTTATAGAGTGCAAATCTTCAACCTGAAAGACCAAGGTGTTAAAGATTAATAAGGGTTCAAAAATGTGACATGTTGACTTATATATAAGAAACATAAAGCCAGTGACAGGCAGTCTATATCAGGCAATAAGAGGGCTACAGATAAATTACAATGAAAAAGACAAGATATGATAAGTCAAAAATTGCCAAATACCTGCAGCTTTACTGTTAAAGGAACTCCACCCCTCTCTATCTGCAAATCAATTTCCCTTCCAACACTATCATCAAGTAAAGTCTCCAATCTAAGAAACTGAGTTACAACCTGCAATTAGTTAAAATGGTTAAATAACACCATCCCTGAGTACAAATTATATGTTATGGAAAATCAAATTGGAATAAAAACATATTTGTGTTGCCATTTTAGCTTGAAAAAAGTGTCCTTGTTTGTTTGTCATTATGGGATTCCAGTAAGAGACATAGTTACATGCTCCTATTTCACTTATTGTTTGCTACATTTTCCAAGACTATACTCCTAACTCCTCTATTCATTGACCAGCATGGGAAAACAAACTAACTTAACAGGTACAGGTTTAGTAACGGTTTGTACATTTTTAGTACCCACGCACAAGTCTAAAACGACAAACAAAAAATAAGAGGCGGTAGTTAACAGACAATTAGTGATCAAGGATATTCCTGTATGTGTAAATGAGAACTCACAGATGACAGATACAACAGTAAATTGTAAAATCAATGATATCGCTGAGTATCACAAAATGGTATGCTCGACATTGGTAATGATGAAATCAATAGACCAGTTTCAAATGATTAGAGCAGTAATGCTAGGAAATTTAATAATTTAACTCAGTAGAATCTGACTGCTCCTAACAAGCATCTTTGGTTCTTTGGGACGTTATACACGATTACATGGTACAGACCCAACACTATGGCCCATGTGCATAAAAAGTGAAAGTGTTTCTTTTATTTACTTAAAAAAAATAGCCTTCCTCAGTATAGAATTCCCAGTAGAATGATATAGCACTGATTGTGCTAGCATAACATTGGAACCATTTTAGACATTCATTGGAGTTTTATTTGCATTTAATAGCCTGCCACGTGCACTTCTACAGATGTGGCAATGTTTTAATGAAGAGAGAGAGGAAATGAGTGTCATGGGAATGAAACTATTTTGACACGATTACCAACTCTCTGAGTCATAGAATGAAATGCCTATGAAACTTGAATGAAACTTTGCATTGAGAGTGGGAGTTTCATTCAAATTTCATTTCATTCTACATGACATGGCAGTCTTGGAAATAGTGTAATGAAACTCTCCATTGAGACTGGCCTAAGCAAACAATTTTTTTACCTCAACCGATGGCACATAGCAATAGCATAGAGTTATACTGAACATAGCCAATATATTGACTTCAACAGTTCGAACTAGTCACTAAGAAAACTGGGCATGAATTTATGCTATTTTATTAATATAATGTCAAGTATTCAGCAGACAAAAATGGTGGTTTTCAAATATATATATCCATTAAAAGCAGCTCCCACCTCCTCATTGATGCGTACTAGAACATCACCAGGTTCCACATGTTTATGTGCAGGGCCTTCAGGTACCTGCATGGACACAGCCTTCCAGTTTCAGCAGTAGCAAGTTACAGAATAGCATAATACAAGTAGTATGATAAGTGTCTTAGGTAAAAAAACAAGCTTAGAATCATAAGCACCAGAAATTACCACTGAATCAACAACCAGCATTCCAGTCTCGCCTTCTGGAGAAACTACACGCACCATCTGTACAGACAGCAAGTTGAGGTTCTTAAGCCTAGAGCATGGAGGTCGACATTTTAAAATGCATCTCCATCATACCATGGAGAAACAAGCGTAGAAAGTTGTTGTAGAAAATAAACAATCACAAATTACCAAGTCAATTAGTGAGCCACACACAATGAAAGAACATACCTGCTCCGTTTCATTCCGAAGGCCAAGACGCCGTGTTTCTTCAAATCCTTTGTGTTGAAAGGTTGCCTTCCAATGCAATAGGAAAAAAAGAGGGATGCTATGAAGCCCAATAACGGCAGTACAAGAAAAGTAGCAGTAACAGCAATGAAGAATTGAAGAAAATTGCAGCATGTCAAAAATAATTTTAAGTACTGTAAGGTTAAAGGCATGAATATTTATTCATAAGCTATCCCTGACAATAATAACTGAAAACAACACCATATGATAAAATAATGGAATCAGTGTATAATATACTCACCTGAAGTGTACCACGTGGAATATAAACAGATTCTGGCTTGGTACCAAATGCATCCCAACCATCACGTATCAAATTCAATGCTCTGACAACCTGGAAATAGTTTAAACATATTTTTAAATAAATAACAGCACCACAAAAAAATAATGAATCTTAAAAGGTAACTATGTGCGCCCATCTTTATGATCTTATATTTTAGTACGTGTAAACTCCTACATGTTCTTCCCACTCTAATCTTCCTTGAAGAACACCTAATGTAAAGTAAAAAAATGCATCGCTAATGAAAACTCTGCACTTCACTAATGAATTAGTCTAGTTTGGTGATTGGTATGGTTGCTTCTGTAAAGCCTTGTAAAATTAGAACGGCTGATTCTTTCCTCAGTATCAATGTGTCATGTCATTTCAAACTTGAAAATCAGACTCAAATGTTATGCACTGCACGCCTTACAATTTTTAAATCAAATCTTGAAATTCTAATATAAGCTATAGCATAACATGGGAGTGTACTGATGCTTATTTATAAACAACTTACACGTTCTAATGGAAGGAAGAAGGCAGAGGCACTGGAAGATTTGCTTCCAGCATTCAGGGCAACAGCCCTTCCTTGGCAATCAACAACAGGGGAACCACTTGAGCCACCTTTAGTACCAGATGCAGCCTAAAAAAACAAAGAATCTCATTAATGTACAGTCACTAGCAACATGAAAAGAAAAACAACTGGCTATTCCATTAAGTCAATAGAAGATCAAACTCATTATCAGCAAAACAATATGAACTAGATAATGATACATGTAACATCAAGTAGCTAAAGAAAGTTACCTGCATATAGAATGTATTGAAATCATTATATCCATCCCTGGCAAGAAATTAAAACAAAAAGAATATCAACAGAAATATAGATAATGTAATGTCATAAGCTTCAAACAGCTAGTCTACAGCATCCAGTTTGATAATTCAAAGATAATGGCAAAATAACAGGAGTAAGATTATAAATTTGAATTCTTTCTCAACACATCTCTTCACTTTATAGATAAAACAAAGATGGACTACAGCAAGAGTGTAATTTGTATAAACAATCACAGCTACAATGCCTACAAATGGGAGAGTATATTATTGTCCATGTTGTTTCCATTTTGTATGTACGGTGTGTAAATGGATGCCCTGATTAGATAACTAGTAATCAGAAGGAGCAGGCCATGTAAAGATAGAAAAGAAGGTGTACTTCTTGTAGTATGGTGCTTCTCTATCAAGTCGAGCAAGTGTTCCTGCCAAAATTGAAACCTGCATCCAGTAAACACAAATAAGAAACCATTGCAATACACAACACAATTTATCAGACAAGTTTGAGCAGTTAGATCTTCATCCGCATCCTTGTAAAGAATGAACCATATAAAGGCCTTAAAACATGCATCCAAGTAAAACTTTATACTTCTATCATGTCAGAAATCTAATTTAAATCAATTTGTTCCAAGTCATTTCTTCAGCTTGTCATGAGAAATATTTAAGTTGCAAAGTTGTTGGCGCAGGCTGATTTTATTTTTGCCGGCCAAGTTGTCAAATACTTCTGGGCCAACCAATGTTAACTAAAACTTTGAAAGGCCTTGTTTTAGCATTAAAAAAATGGAAGCAATTGCATATTCAGAACTCTACATGTCATTCATCTAACTGATTTCTAAACATGTCAATCTGCACATGCATAGCCATTTTTGCTCACATGCCAAACTGTCAGAACCATGTAATCATTAATCACAGACAGAATGCAAAATAAAATGGCTAAAGCCGCGTTTAGATTGAGAAAAATAGTGGAAAGTTTTTGCAAAAAAATTTTGTGCCCAAAACGCAAAACGCAAAAACTTTTTGCATACCTGTTTAGATTGGAGTGAAATATTTTGCAAAACATGGGGAAAGAGAGGTCTGGCACGCACAACAATGCAAAATATTTTGGTTTTTGGTGTGTTGGGTGCCAAATGCAAAATATTTTGGGGGGCTACTTTTTGCAAAATTTGGTACCCCTGTTTAGTTCCATTTTGCAAAAAAGTAGCCCAAAACGCAAAAACTTTTTGCAAAATGAAGGAACTAAACAGGGCCTAAATGCAGCATGGAAAAACGGGAGCATGAGGTATATCTTTTTCCCTAATAAGAGAGTTCACAGAAATTTCTTATTGAATATTCCTCTTTACCAAAAATTCCTTGAGTGGTGTTACACGCAATAATACTTTTGTCAGAAAACATTACAAACATAACTCTTAATAGCAGTGGAAATTAAGGGAAACCATTTAATCATGATCTGCCATGTCATTGTTTGCAAAGCACTAGTAAGATAAATTTAAGTACATATGTCAATGCCCTAATTCTTTAATTCAAATGTCAACACATAGCAATAGGGGTGTGCCAAACAGCTTCACTAATCACTAGTGAAGCTGAGCTGTGCCAGACAGGCCCTAAATAGGTTTTTGATGGAGTGTATGATGGGTGGAACCTTAGTTCCATAAGTTCTGGATATTGCAAAAGCAGAAGATTTGTTTCACAGTGCAGAAAAAAGAAAAACTAAGGCACTAAGGTTTGATGGAGAACAATTCAAAAGGCACGCAACTGCTGTGCTGTGCGGTCTGTAGTGTCTAACAAGGACATTTGATGCAGTTCACTTTACAGGGGTTAGATAACAGCAGAGATTAAGATAGAATTCAGAGAACCTTTTCTCCACTGTCATTTCCGACAACCCGGATTTCAAGCCCGACTGATGCTGCTTCAGGTGCCAGCGGAATCTCATCAAACTTAAGAAACTTAATGGCACCTGGATCATAGCGAAAAAAACCAAAATCATGTACCTGTTTTGAGAGAAGAGAGGGGAAAATTCGGTCAACATTATGGCATTTGCACTTGGAGAGGAATCATATAAAACAACAAAGAACAGAATCAAGTGGAATATAAAACTCACAGGATCTCTGTACAGGGGGTACACAGGGATCTCTTCCCTGTTCACGAACATGGCCTCCGCGACCACAGGCCCTGCCATCGCGAGCATCGCGGCAACAACAACAGCACAGATCATTCACAAGTCGCATACGTGAGAATCGGTGATGATTGCTGTGCTGGAGGCGTTCCTACCTGGCTTAATGACATGGCGGTTAGTGAGGATGATGCCGCGGGACTTGTCAACAACGAACCCCGTGGCGTAGCTGGCGCCCGCGACCTCGGTGTCAAAGGCGCGCGGCGCGGTGGTGCGGAGGACGACGACGGATGGCACAACGCGGGAGAGCGCGCGGCGCCAGTCCTCCGCCGTGACCGACGACTCGATCTCCATCGCCAGCTCCCCGCCGGCCTCCTCCTTCGCGGGGCTCTCCATCGCCAGCCGCGATCTAATTTCCCGTCCGGCGGCCTCGGTTCGGGCAAGCTCTCCGGCGGTCGCTAGGGTTTTGGGCACTTGCTAGACTCCGATTTGGAGGAGGATTTTTATCATCACCCGGGCGATGTGAGTCTTGTGTTTTGGAGGAGGATTTTTAGTAGCCAGATGGGGGTGGCCGGTGGCGGGCTGGGGTGAGCGTGAGATCAGCGGGAGTTGGGAGTGGAGCCGGTGGTGAATGCGCTGCGAACTTTGGAGCCTTGACTGGCTGGCGTGCGATAGTAGCGGCGGCCGCCGCACGAGATTTCGGAAGGGGAAGACCGGGACCAAAGTCGCACGCTTTCAGGTGGGCGACTGGGCGTGCCGAGAAGATATTTTCCCCGGGAGTCGCGAGATTAGGCCCAATTCAATTAAGCAGGCCATGGGCTGGTTTAGTTAAGCATGCCTTGAGAATGTATAACAGGCATATTTGGCAGAAAGCCAGAAATGACTCTTGCTCAACCAATTAGAAAAAGAAAATCATTTGGCCTTCCTAAATTCATCAAAGTGAGTCTCTGAAAACTGGTTCTTTAGCTTCCTCTATTTTAAACCTGGCTCATTGCTACAAGGGATGAAGCATATGCTCTGCAAGATGGTCTTTTAGCTACAAGGGATGAAACATATGCTCTGCAAGATGGTCTTTTATTAGATGCCTTTCAGAAACTACATAATCTAATCACTTTCCTCTTTGGGTAGGATACTTTATACCCTAAATCTAGAATCTAATATTTCATGACGTGGTGGATGGGCCAGATAGGTTATCAAAGACTCGTTATTCAATCAAACTGTTTAGGTGTTGCTATCTATGAGGATTGTAGCTTCTTATATAGTGGGTTTTATTATGTCAAATTTGATCCTTGTTTGGCTTATGACTCTAAAGTAACCTTGCCCATTATTTGGGAATAGGACCCTCCAAATTTACTTTGGCACAATTAGCCAATGATATACTATTGTTTGAAATTAATAATCTTGTCATGATGGCTTTCCCTAAAAATGTTTAGTTTTTGTTCAATGGACAAATCGGGCATGTTTGACCACAACGAATGTAAATTTCTACTACATCAGTAATTTAGGAATCAAATAATTTTATCCAAAAAAAGGTTTTAGAAGTACTTTTCTCAAAAAAACTTATTAAGATTTTTCCATTAAAAAATTATGCAATTAAAAATTGAAAGAAACAATGTTATTCTAAAGTTCATAGGAATTCTTTTCACTGGAAAAAAAATACAAGACTATATTCTATTTTTTTTTCCTAAAGTCATTCCCATTGTTATTGTGCCTAGCATGGAAATTTTTGGATCACATGTATGTCTTCTTTTGGTATATATTTGTTCGTAAATCCTCTCGTTACCTGTTATAATTAAATATAAGTTGACAAAGACTACACAAAAGGTTAGGTAACTTTGGTGACTGCACAAGTGTCATGCATCCACTTCAAACTTGATCTTATTTTAGATGAACACATGTGTCACTTGCTTATTAAATTTTCTTAATAAAGGTTTCATTACGACAATAATCCATAATGTGACATAACAATCTCTATATTTTTTATTGAATTTGCAGGCAGTTTAATGACATAACAACAATAATATATCTTTTTTCCATTAAGTTTTTCGAGGATTTAATGCAATTGGTTGATCTCAAGACTGGATTGGATCATAGAGAGTGCTAAGAACCAATAAAAAGCAAGTAATGTCACTTCATGAATCATCACGAGAAGAATATCGTACCTATGATCGATGGCTAGGATTTTCCAGTTCTAAAGAAAATATTGGAAGCCCGTTGCGGAAACTGGAAAGGTGTTTGACCGGCTAGTCAGATTGCCCCCATTACGAGTTTGTTACACTATAAAGTTCCTCAAATCTTGCTTGTTTTTGAGCGAGCTAGTCCCATTTCAATGACGGCTGACATGGTGTGTGCCTAGGCGGTAGTTTCAGAAGAGAGAAGAGGGTTAGCTGATGAATGTGAGTTCTTTTCGTGCTCAAACAATGGAGGCGGACAAGAGAGGAGCTCGACTGCCGACATGCCCAGCGTGCGAGGCAAATGTAACGTGCGAGCACATGGAGCCATCCAGCCACCACGCGTTATCATTTGGCCTTCCTGCTGGGCTGCTGGCTGCTCTCTGCCTCCGTTCCAGTATCCTCACGTCACGCGCGATCAGTTGGGTGCCTAGCCCATCTCGGCATGCACAATACGGAGTGGATAACACGATAATGATTTGCAATCACGGGCTATCGACAATTAGGCTCTCCGGCCGGACGACCGGTAGCCCCATACCGCCAGACGCCCAGACCCAATGTCCCAGTGGGCAGTGCCCAGTGCTCAGACTGCCCACAGTGCCCAATGATGGCAAAAAGCTCCCCCTTCCTCTACCCTCACAAAGCTCAGAGTCGCTGATCAGAGGAAAGAAATGCTTCTTCCTGAATTTGGTGAATTTGGAACCAGGGAAACTCTCGCAGTCGCATGGATGAGCTGTAGTTCTAGTGGCCTGGTACGGTTGAGCACTGGTTCATCCGTGCAATATAGCAAAGATTTGGTTTTATCTAATGTGTATTTGAACAACATCCCACGAAACATATCTGGTTCCACACCTGGAACCCTGCAAAACCTATTGGCTAGAGCCAGAACAAAGTAGAGGCAGGAGCTAAAAAAATCGAAAGGAGGTTCCAGGTTCTATCATTAAAATAATTTAAGATAGTTAAACCACCATATTTTTACTCAACATGCTCCAGCTACGTGGGTCTGTTCGCTTGGCAGAATTATGCACTGTTCTGGTAGGATTATGCACTGCTGGCTAATTTCTTTTGAGAGAAAAACACTGTTCTGACTGGATTTAAGCCGGCTGAAAAGCCAAGCGAACAAGCTGATAGCAAGGAGGCAGTAAAAAGGCCTAATGAAAGAGTAAAAAAGCCAGCTTCATGAGTATACACAGATCTATAATCAGACATTGATTGGGGATAAAAGATAAAAAGGTAAAGAGGAGAGATTGCAGCAACAGCTAGCAGTGATCCTGTAGAGAGGTCATGCCAATAAAGACCAAAACTTTACACAATTTCCATTTGGACCACCCGTAACAGGTCCATCGCCAGCCAGAGGCAGTGGCGACCTATCACTGCTATCAGTAGATCTTGTAGAAGAGTGAGCTCCATAGTCCACATGAGCCAAGCACCCAAAGAATGTGAAGTCTATCTGTACCGCCAGCCTTCAGTTGCCAAGCTGCTACTATGTCTGAGCTGATCCAAGGGTTATTACCTTCTCAAACCGTTTGATCTCGTCAGCCAATCGCTTCATGGTATCGTCATATACATAGGGAACCCCTTCGAACATCGTCTTGCTGCCGTTCACTGGCAATGGCACGAACTCACGGCAAGGCTCTCCCATGACGTTGATAGAGTTGTGGTAGTGGTAGTATCTAATCAGGCTCTCCGTCTTGTGGGTCGTCCTCCCGTAGAGGTTCTGTGACATGTGCACACCAGCTGAGTATGCGTTCCGGGCCTGGATGGCGTACTTGCGATCCCGACGAACTTTGGTGATCGAGTTTCGGAAGACGAGTTTCTCAAATCCCCATTCTCTGCATATCAATAGCACACATATAAGATGCTTTAGCAAACACAACAAAGTGGCATGTAAATCTTGCTGGAAGTGGCACTGAAGATTCATAACAGACATTTTTCAGTTTCTATTCCTATGGAGGTTATTCAGAATTTTTCACTTCTAGTTACAATATCGTTTTCATTTGTGCACCATTTCCCAGCTTGGAAAAATCATATTTTTCCTGGGCAAGTTGCTGTGTGTCTTCTCAAACTGTCAATTGAAAGCTCAACTTCTAGTCCAGGAGTGAAAAATTTGCACCTAACCCGTTCACATCTGGACTTTGAAAACAGAATTTAGCTAAGGGAATCTAACCAAGTTCATGCCATGTGAGGGGTGCATGGTCACCACCAACAAGACTACCAAATTAGTCAACAAATTGCATAAACAAATAGCCACCAAGTTGCTTTCTTAACCAATCTAAGAATGTCTGTTCAATAATTAATCAAATCGGGATACCAACAGAAATCAGAGTTGCATGGCCTGAACATGATGATTCCTACATCAAGCGCAATCTAGGACGACCATAGCAACTGGGCCATTTTCAATGCAAAAATGTAAGTATATGTAACTACCCTGCATGAATCAAAACATAAAAGGAACACAGGAAGGCAAACCTTGAGTAATTCCTGCTTGGATCCTGCAGGCAGAGCTTGCTGGACATGGGATTCTGCTCAATGGTGAACTGAGAGTAACCCGAGAGCTGGCCGAGCACTTGGTCGAGCTTCTGCCCACTGGGCAAGTAAAGGTACTCGTCGACGTCGAAGAAGAAGGTCCAATTGGCGGCGTGCCGGTACCGGTGCAGGCAGTCGTTCACCACCAAGAACTGGTTGTAGTAGTACCCGTCGTACTCCGCCTGCGCCCGGATGTCCTGCACGGTGACCCGGCCGGCCCTGACCCACGGATCCAGCACCGCCTTCACCTCCGGGCTGATGCCGCCGGCGTCGTGGAGCACGAAGTGCGACCTGGGTCCGAAGAAGTGGGCGTGGTACGCCACCCACTCGCGCATCCGGCTGGCGCTGAGGTTGCCGTACAGCGACGAGCCGCAGTAGAGGTAGTCGTACTGGAACGGCGGGCTGAAGCGGGACTCGTCGTAGGAGCCCGGCGCCTCCTCCAGCGCGACGAAACGCTCGTACCGGCGGGATGCGGTGGAGTAGTAGGCGTGGACGAGCAGCTTGCCCCCGGCGTTCCGGGCGTTGGGGTTGGAGGGGAACGTGCAGTTGACGACGACGACGGTGTAGACGCGGCCGTAGCCCCAGTCCGGGAGCATCTTGTACGCCTTGGTCCGGACGGGGCGCGGCGAGGGGTCGCCGGCGGTGGGGTTGGGCACCCACTCGCACTTGAAGTAGGGGGTGGCGAACACGTGGGTGGGCTTGGACGCCAGCCCCACGACGGCGAACGTCCGCGGCCCGCCCCGGTACGCGCCCATCTGCACGAACAGCGCCGCCGCGCTGCCGTACGGCCGGAGCACGCGCTTGTTGGGATCTTCCGGCCGCGCCAGCCTCGCCGCCGCCGCCTTCGACAACCGTACCGGGGCAGCATTTGAGGCGGCGGTAGTAGCTGAACCCGCCGCCGCCGCCGCTACCGCCGGTTGGTTCGAGTTTGCGGCAGTGCCGCTGGTGCCGTCAGGAGAGTAGTGGAGGTCGGTGGCAGCGGTTGTGGTGAGGAGAGTGCAAGGCGACGATGCGGAGGTGCGAGCCGCGGTGAGCAAGGAGCCGTAGGGCTGGAGCTGCCAGAACGCCACGAACAGCGTGAGGAAGGCGAGCGAGGCCACGAAGGACTTGATGTCGACGCACGGGACAGCAAACGGCGCGCCGCCACCGCCGCCGCCAGTGTCTTTCCTCGAGTTATACTTCATGGCCGGTTAAGACACCCTCCCGATTATCGGCTACAGCTCCTCTCCTCGTCTACCCGCCGGGCAAGCGAGTAATGCGAATGCCCCCGAGCAGATCAGCTGCGGCGAAGCACGGCCGGAGCTGGGCGCCGCCGCGCACTTGCCTTCTCGACTCGATCTGCTCTGCTCTTCACTCCCCCAGTATCGACGGCGATAAAGGAGAGAGAAAAAGTATGGGGGGATGCGAAGAACGGAATGTGGGCGGCGTGGTGGAGGAAGGAAGGTGATGCGGGAAGAAACGGGGAATCGGTCGGTCGGCTGGTCGGAGTGGGATACTGTGGGATGGTTCTGGAGACCCGCGCCGCGTGGTGGTGGTGGTGATGCCGATTGCCGATGCCTGGCTGGGCGCCGCGCCGCGAAGCAACAGTCACAGTCAAGGCTGGTTGGCTTCCAAGTTATGGCAGCCAGCTCTACCTCGCCGCGCGGGGCTGGGCGTGGGGAAAAAAGGGAAGCCGTAATGGCCGCTGGCTTGGCTGGTGTGGGCTGCACTGGCAATTACCGCCGCTTCGTGCGGTTACGTCGTACGCTGCGTAAAGCGACGCGTCCCCACCAAACCAACCGCGTCTCCGTGCTGGACACCGGGCTGCTGGCAGATTTGGCGCCGCTCGGTGAAAACCCGAACAACAGCCGGCCAGATTCGGCCCCGCTGAGCTCTCTCGCCTCTCGGTGGAAATGGAAACAAAGGTGTTTGGGGTTCACACCACACCACACGACTAGTTACGAACGACGCAGGCTGCCCGCGAGTATTCGGGCCTATTTAGTTCCGAAAACTTTAGGAATTTTGGCACCGTAACACTTTCGACTTTATTTGGTAATTATTATCCAATCATATCGCAACTAGATTCAAAAGATTCGTTTCAGGATTTACAGACAAACTGTGTAATTAATTATATTTTATACTTATCTTTAATATTTCATGCATACGTTTAAAAATTCGATGTGATAGAGAATCTTGAAAACTTTTGGAATTTGGAAAGCAACTAAACAAGGCCTTAGGTGCTCCGTGGTTTTGGTCTTTTTGGAAACTGACCGACGGACGGATGAACGTGGATGGAGATCGTAGATGCGGTGGCTTCACGTAACGGCGCCACCGCCCCGCCGAAGGGCTCGGAGCCTGGGACAGCTCTCCACGAATCAAACGGGCAGCCTCAACGTGTCACCAGCCGCGCGCGCAGATGCTTCGGCTCGTGCGCATATACAAATAGCACAACTCCCTCTCCCTGCACCTTGCGAGTTCTGAACCGAACTAGACGTGTCAGACGAACGTAGCTCACGTTACACGTATGGGCAATCTCTTTTCCGCCTAGAAGATCCGTTGGTGCATCTACTCTCGTCTTCTTCCTCGCGGCCTCTTCGAGCTGGTGCGCTTCCACCCGCACCATAGCAAAGGCCATCTCCATTAACGCCATGTTCTAAAAAAACTCCATTAACGCTTAACGCCACGCCTTGACACCGGGGGTCCCAATCATATACGAACTTTCTGCTTTCGTCTTTTCAGTACACTCGCTCCCCAGCGGTATCATTTATCCTTTTCCTCGATCGTATCTTCGGCCTGTACTGCGCGCTGCCTGCCGCGCCGTTGTGCACGATCTCTCGCAGAACGACGAACGTGCAGGAGCCAACCGCGCGCCGGCCTGTGACCAGGAACGGCAAATCCTGGCATACGGGAGTGGTACGTACGGAGTAGCATCTTTCACGCTTGCGGTTGCGGAGGCCTCGATCTAACCTCCGCAAACGCAGATTGTGCACAGATCCATGCCGGGCGTACTATGACCTGTTTGGATCCCTACCTCTAAATTTTATAGGTCTCTAAACTTTAGAGCGCTTTAGTTTACTTTTTTTATCTCTAAAGTTGTAATGTGAGGTGGGCTAAAGTTTAGGTCTAATTTTAGATCATCTATTTGGAGTTTTAGGTGGTGTTTAGGTCCATTAGGCCATGGTCTAAAGTTTAAACTTTAATGTGGGTCTAAAATTTAGACTCTACAACATACAAACTATGGTGTTTGGATCTATGGTTTAAAGTATGTTGTGCACCTTTAGACCCTGCTTTAGACTCAATGTCACTTTAAACCATATTTTAGACCCCTATTTGGATCCATGGGTCTAAAATAAGTACTAAAAGTGCATGGTCTAAAATAGACCATGGATCCGAACAGGGACTTAGCTCTAGAGTTTAGAGTGTCGTAAAAAAAAGCTCTAAAGTTTATAGCTCTAAAGTTTACAGGGGAGGATGCAAACATGGCCTATTTGATTTTGGAGGCCACTGCACTTCATCTCTCAGACTCAGTGCAAGCGGTTAGCCGATTTTACAGGCGTACTCTAGCTTTTCGTAAAATGCTTTCTTTCTCGCTCTCCCTCTCAATTCTCTATGAAGAAAAAAAAAAACCTCTTCCTTCTCACAGTGTATCCTTAGACTGACCATAGCATATCACATATCTCTATCTACAACTAAAATATACGGAAGTATATCGTCATCCGGCTCCCATCGATTCACCCCAGCTCACTTCCATTCACCCGACGATTCACCCCTGCAGCCACGCAACCGCGCCTCTGGCCGTCCGATGCCCACGACTCCATAGTCCACACGCACGCACACACGCCCTCGTCCCCGCCCCGCGTCGGCGCCTCCTCCTCGGCTTCCACGCGCCCGCCTCCCCGGCTCCTGTGGCGTCCGCGCTCGTCCCCGCCCGATCCGGCGCCTCCTCCCCGGCTCCCGCGCCGCAGCGCCGCGCGTCCCCCGGCTGCTCCTCCCCCGACGCCCCGCCCCGCCCCGCGCCGGTGCCTCCTCCCCGGCTAACCACGTCCCCTCCCCGTGCATCCGCCCTGGCTAACCATCGCCCATGCGCTTTGCATCTGCTCCGAGGCATCTATCGCTCCGTGGAACCGAGGCCCACGCAAACGACGGGCCACGATCCCCTACGCCTCGCTCCAGCACTCCAGTTTTGTTGGGAGAGAGCAGAGCATGCTTGGTGGGAGAGGGCAGAGCATGTTTGATGGGTGGCAACCGCCTAGCTCATGGAGCTGCCCTGTCGAGCCTATGCATGTCCTCTGCTCACCGAGATGCAGTGAGTGCTTGTGCCTCTCTCCTGGATCTGCTTTAATTTATATGTATTCAAGTTTTTCCTGACTACACAGCTGCTCCCAAAATAGTTTGTGAATAAATTTTGAGTGATTACATAAGCAGCCTATTTTGTAAATAGGTAATTCATGGTATTTTTGGATTTCCTGCTCAGTGATGGTTACCGCTCTTTATGCTATACAGTTGCCATTAGTATCTCATGTTCTAATGGATATTTTTTTCTAATTATTTGAGACTATTTTCTCATGAAACTGTCCTCATAATTTGATTGGTAAAAAGATGGCTGAGTAGACTGATATGGAATGACAGTCCATATCTGAATCCCCACAATGCATCGGTGGTTGCCATATACTGTGTAGCCGACCAATGCAACTTCCAAAACTCAAGATCTGCAATGACAACAATTGTTCTCTGTTAGCAGCAGTGGACTCCTCCAGCTAAGTTAGCCATCGGCACTTATGACTTCATTTCATGGTAAGCTCTAGGTCATCAAAACATCTATTAGTAGGACTGAGTAGAACATATGTTCTTTAAGGTGACGTGAGTTCTTTGTGTTGGATAAATTAGCAGTTCAGTGCGAAACATATAGATTATCACATATATAGTTTGCTAATGTTATATTTCTTTCATTTCTATTTTTCTGCTTCTATCTACAGTAATCAGTAGTTTCTAAATATTGTGGACTGCAGTGGCTTGTTTTTATCATCATAGCTAATAATAGGGATTTTGGTTCCAGAGATTGGTGCGATTTAATTTGGACCTGAATAAGTTCTTAGTTTCAGTGAGCAAAAAGGGATAGTCAGTGGCAGTCATTAACTCTTGTTTAATTTCTGCAGTTTAATCATTTGTACCGCCCACTCGCAGGTACCATGTTTTGGTATCACATACCATGCATGGTCCTAAGCTCATGTTTTTTTCTGGAGTATTAAGCAGAGCTTGTAGTGCATGCTGCTACCAGCTCAGGGCTCACCGAGGAGTGCACCACATTAGGTAAAAGGTACTGAAGAAATTGATATTTTGAATAGCCTTCGGTGTCTTGAGATATATTCATCATCTTTAAATTGATTGTCTTCAGTGTAATGCTTTGGATAGTACTTGTTGATCCTTACAGCTAATGTTGTTATTCAAAAATATAAGTTACTAATTCACTCGGTGTTATGCTTTATCTATCTCTTCTCCCTCTCTCTCTATATATATATACAACTAAAAAATACAGAGAAAATCCATCTATTTGGTCGTGGCTAAGCCTCTCCTCCGAAACATCGCGCCGGGCGTCGTGAGTAGTGAGGGCGCGAACAAGAGAAATAAAAAGGGAAAGAAGAAACTGACAAAGTGTATATTAACGAAGAATATCATATATAAAGAGGTTCTAACTGATACTATTTTATACGATGGATATATTTTTTTTATTTTTTTTTTCCCGTCGCAACGCACGGACACTCACTTAGTAGATGCTCAAATAAGGAGAGAGAATGTTGAGACAAAGAGAAAGAAAAGTTCAGCATCGACGCAACACATTGCAACTCACAGCAGGGATCGATGCTAGAGGCAGAAAAATCAAGCATCGATGCATGTAGAAACATCGGTGCTCAAACAAATAAACAATTATTCTGTTTCAGGATCCCCTACACCGTGGACAGTCTTAGATAGCTGCTTGTAATTCTTAGCGGACAAGACCGTCAACACCCATGCAAGCACCTATGCACACCTGCGGAGCTATCACTACTTTTGAAATGATATATTACTGCTAAGTTGAATATTGAGGCAGTTCGCCACAGTGTTGCGTTGGAGAAGGGGCTCAGTAACCACCTGACCGGGCAGGGTTTGCCCCAGATGATGACCTCGCTTCGCCCGCGTTCTTGATTGGAGCAGGTGGCCGCTGCTTTCGGGTTCAAACGACAGCATCACAGATTCTCGTCGTATGGCAAACAAAGGGTGTGTTTAGATCCAAAACCAAAATGCAAAATGACATTGTAGTATTTTCGTTTGTATTTGGTAATTATTGTTCAATTATAAAGTAACTAGGCTCAAAAGATTCGTCTATCCAATTCCAGATGAATTGTGTAATTAATTATTATTTTAATCTACATTTAAACATCCATACATGTGTCCAAAGATGGAAAATCTTGAAATATTTTAGATTTTGGGGTGGAACTAAACACCCCAAAAGTATTGGTCGATGTCGATTGACCCCGCGAAACGCTTGCAAGAGAATTGTAGCCGCCACTACACTCTTCTAGTCTTCTAGACTCGTATAGATGACCACATACCGCGGTGGAATGAAGGATGGACTCCTGCCGTAGACCTACCAAACGATACGGTGGTTTCGACGTCCATGTCGATATGGACGTATATCGTCCAAAATTCCGAAGAGAGAAACCATTCAAGGAATCTAACTTTGCAACTACGCCGTCATGTCCATTACTGTCTTGCTGGTCAAGAGCGAGGGCTGCAGTTTGCCCCGGGACAGATCCGTGACAGCATGCTTTGCTCATTTCGGTTATATAAGAGCTGCACTGGAAACTACTCGTAGTATGCAGTAGCTTATATGCAACCGTGTGTAGGCGTGCACCGACGTGGACGGCCATCATTTTCTTTTTACGGTTCTTGCTATGAATACAAGAAATTTCTATCTATCCTGTTTGTTTCACTTAAATTTAGCACTTTTCCTATAGTTCAGATGTCTTAAATTTAAGATAATTTCAAGCAACACTAATATACCACCAACTAGCTAGTATAAGTTAGTTATTAATTTTGTAGTTTGTTATTTATCTTTGTGTTATAACATTAATTTTTTTGTCCTTGTCATCCTACAGAAATAATTGTAATCGTTGAATTGTCTTTGTTCCAACATTTATAAAATTTTATCAGATTTGTAGTTTTGTCTAACATATTTTTTATTTCTGGAACCGAAAATTGCAAACTATGTCTATATAAATTGTAACGAACTAAAACTACAATTTTAGTATAAAACATATGCAATAACGGTCATCTGAAAGGAAACTTAAATTTAGCAAATCTCTTTATTATGAGAGTAAAACATTGATAGTTCGCTAAAAAATAGTATTGATGAACATTGCTGACATGGCCATTGATTATGCGAATCAGGAGTGGATGCACCATCAGCATCGTACTCGATCGCTCTAGAATTGTTCTAAGTCATTTTTTCAAGTTTAATCAATTTTATGTAAAAGAGTATCAATATATATGGCAACAAAAATCATGAAAACCTATCTTATTTTCTATCTTACAGTACTAAATATTCATCTTTTAATCTGACTTAGGACAAGCTCAAGAGCTGATTCATTCAAAGCAGAGGTATTACTGCTCTAATTAGGGAGATGAAGACTTTTTTTCTCCCAGATAAAGTCATAAATAATCAGTAGAGTAAACTACCCTATAAACATGAGGCACCTCCTTGAAAAAAATAAAAAATGGTAGAGCTAATGTCTTCCCATAACTAAGTTTATGCTTATGTTTTGAGTAGTAGCTTAATTAACGCGAGCTTGGAAACTAGGGAGATCCGCGTTAATTCCGCCTTTCCGTTATAGCTTTAAACCACCCAGGACGGCCGAAGCGATGATGCACAAATCTTTTATAGATTCGAGAATAAATCATATATGTATGCATAATTAGCAAATATTCAGGCAACCCTATCAAGAGTGAACTGAACCAAGCACATACCGCACATGAGGTAGGCGCTGGTTAGGCAGGCATGTCTGCTAGCGCCCAGGCACACAGGCGCATGCAGGTGGCTCTCATGTATCCTTTTTAATTGCTTTCACGAAGACACTGATCAATTGCACTTTTGCACTAAAGGGAATCTGTTGCTAATATGATCATTTTGTATATGGAAATAAACAAAATACTAAAAGTTGAAATGTGGGATACTACTTCTATCTCTTGCGTATTAAAAAAAAAAGAGATACTACTCCAAAACAGAGAATCGAAATGGGGAAAAACAGCTAGCAACAGTCAAGTACTTTATGTAGACAGAAGCAAGGGGCATGCATTAGTTATAATACTGTAAAGTAGTTTTGCCAGTTAATAAGCATTTCAGGCATTCAGCACATAAACGTCTTGACGCTGGAGGGCTTTAGATCACAGAGGGTTAGGTTATTACTACGTTCAAAAATATGCATGTATCAAACTTCAAACATGAAGTCCGAACCGGTCCTGACATATTAATATGGATATGATTCATGGTGCACGCAATACCGAACAGTATGCTTACACGAAGTTCAGCCAAACTAGCACAAGCTATCCCTGTTCGAGGTTGCAAACGTTTTTGCGTCGGAAAATAAGTGACAGTCTAGTATCACCATCAACCTCAGAACCGCTGCTAGTCTGCTACCAGGGTGTGACAACGGAAAGCAACAGAAGAGAATGCTATGCGTTGCGCGAATGTGTGGCCTCACCAACCACACCGTTTCAGCGTCCGAATGATACAGAACATGACCAGACGTTGTCTCAAAAAAGAGAAAAAAAAAGTTAGGTGAGGAACATCTCTACGGAAATATGGTAGGGATTGTTTGGTTTACATGTGGGGCCACGTGTTATTATAACAGCACATATACCTACTGTGTTTGTAATATGATCCACTCGTCAGCTACACATCCCCACCGTGTTGTGGTGAGGACCATCCCTATACCCACTGTGTTTGTAATATGGCTCACTCGTCAGCTACACATCCTCACCGTGTTGTGGTGAGGACCACATCCCCACCGTGTTGTGGTGAGGACCATCCCTATACCCACTGTGTTTGTAATATGGTCCACTCGTCAGCTACACGTCCCCACCGTGTTGTGGTGAGGATCATCCCTACCCAATTTATTTCCTTCAAAAGTGAGGGAGATCGAAGAGGAGAAGAGGCGTCTAGGTGCCATGAACTCGAGGAGGCTCTAGGCTCTAGCGGAAGCTGGACTGCTGGATCGAGTACGTGTACTCCTACGTGTGGAACCAGCCTTGACACCCCTAGCTAGTCGACCGCGACGCGCCGACGCTGCCTGGCCGTTAGGCACGGGCCGTCGGACGACACACGACAGACACAGGTGCTTCGGTAGTTCAGGTGCCCACGATCATGAATTCATGATTTGAGCTCGAAATCCACCGAATCAGCATGCATGGCTCCCGCCTCGGGGGCCTAGACGGCTAGATCGCCAACAGAAACGGAGGCAGGTATATATACATGTATATAAATATATGTATATGTATATATAAATAACATAAATATATATATGTATATATAGATATATTTTATATATTTTCGGTCGGATGGGGGGCTACGGCACCTGCTCGCCCCCCTAGTTCCGCTACTGTGCACATGAATCACAGGACCAGGATCAGGGATGAGGGACGAGGGAAGGGAAGATAGAATCTGGCCAGAACAGCAGAGAGAGAGAGGCAGACCCAACGGCTACCTGTCTTCAGCAGTTGGCGTTTGGGAGCACGTGACCATGGTTTCCGGGTCCCGGTGCGCGCCTTTACGGTGTACTCTCCCCGTTCCAAAAGAGAGACACGTCTCACTCCCCGGTGAGTCGCTTCCCAGTTCCAATGAGTCAAACTATTTAAAGTTATCAAATTTATACTGTAAATTATGTCAAAAGGAAAATATGTTCTCTTTGATTTCTGGTGCAAAACTCTTTCCGGCCGGAGATCCTCGCAGCTCCTGGACGCCCGTCAAAATATGTTCTCAGTTGAAGCCGCGCTCTCCTCTCGTTTTGGGCGGAAACCCACCTGTTGGCCCAGCCGTAAAAGGCCGCAGAGGACGACTCGTGGCCGCGACTGGCTCATGTGACGAGCACTCCAGGGCTGACAAAAATTCAACGCCACGTCGTCAATCACACACCCGACGCGCGCTCCTTCCTTCTCCGGTACTGGCAACGGGTCGAGTTCGGGACGGGTGGAGCATCCACGGACCCGCACCTGAAACCCGCTAAGAAAACCTGCCCGCAAGAACCCGTTTCGGGTGAAAATTCACACCCGCCCCCGAACCCGACGGGAACCCGAGACCCGAGTTTCATCGACACAGTAACATGAGTACCTTTGGTCATTGCAGTAATGAAAGACACAAGTGCATTACTAGAAGAGATTTGCTGCCCAATAAAATGGAGAAGCAGATTACACACAACTATTATACAAGAGAGTAGACTGAGCACAAACTTATTTCTCCATCATGCTGCACAAGAACCTACAGGCTACAGCGGCCAAGAACCTACAAGTGCTGCACGGCAATAAACCAATAAGGTCTTGTTTGGATGCGCATGTATCAACCTCAAACCACATGGATTGAAGTGGATTGGAGTGTATACTAGTTCAAATACATTCTAACACATATAGTTTGAGAGAGATATATGGACATCCAAACAAGACCTAAAGAAAGAAAGTACAGGAACCTCAACACTTAGAGTTCACCCATTGACTGTTGTCCTACTGGCGGAGCCAGAAGATTTCAGGAGCCCGGGCAATTCTTACTATAAAAAAATATTTAGCTATATAATCACAAAATTTTATTTATATATAAAAAAATTAGCTATAAAATTACGAAATTCTACTGAAAAATAAAAAAATTCTTTCAACAGGGCGTTAGGAGCCCAGCCAGCCGCCGGGGGTGGGCAGGCGGTGGCTCCGCCAATTGCTCCTACTCCTATGCCATCGGACCCATGAGCGCGCTCCCGTGCAGCAGCAGTGCTCTTGCGCTGGATGGAGCAGCAGCGAGCAAGGGAGTACAAGTACACGCATATTAGCAAGTGTCGGGCACAGGTGTTGGCGGGTCCCGTACTCCCGTGCGGCGCTAGGCCGAGGTGCTAGCGTGAGCGGCGATGCTGTGCAGCTGGGCTCGAGATGCTTAGGCCGGTGTGGCGGCTGGGATGGGATTGGAATGGTTATGGACGGATAGAAAGTTAGGGTTCCTAATACTTACTCCCTCCCTCCTGTAAATTTTGCAATTCTAGAGTTCAATTTTTTCTCAAAAAGTTTGCATACATAGACACTATATGTCATGCTACTGTCACATCATACTGAACCCCTTGACCAAGCCCTCCTTGACCAGTAAATAAATAAAAAAGTTTATAAAGTCTTCGGGCTAAGTTGTGCCAGTGTTTGTACAGTAACACGTGTAACATTCTGTATGTCTGACTATTTTTTTTTCCAGTGCCATCACGTGTAATTATTGTGAAATTGAACTTTGGTTCAGTATGTCTGAGTAACAATAGAGGTATTTAGGTCATTTGACAAGCTGCATTGGTACCACCATTCAGTCCTAGAATTGCAAAATTTACAGAGAAAGTATATATCTCTCCTATAATTAAAATCTTATAAAAAAAATAGGAAGCATTGATCTCACCCTTTGACCCACAGCCAGATTTTCCACCTCTTCTCACCCATGCACGGTAATTTTTTCGTCCATGTGGCCTCCGCAGCCTCTCCCTCACTCGACCACCCCTCGCCGCCCGCAGAAGGAAAAAAACCCTACCCCGAGACTACTCCGCCGCCGTCTCCATCCTCCGCAGCTGACGACGCCGCAGCCCCGCGCCGCCCCCCGCCGACGTCGCAGCCCCACGCCGCCCCCGCCGACGTCGCAGCCCCACCCCGTCACGCTGTCGCCCAACCCCCACAGTCGGCTTCTTCCTCCTCCCGCTCCATCTGCACGCGACGTGGTGGACGATGAGGACGGCGGCGTCGTGCACGTCTACGGCTCCGACGGGTTCCCGTCTCATGGCACTTCCGCAGCCTCTCCTCCCCGCGCCGCAACGGCCCCTTTGCCTCCTCCCGTCGGCGTGCGAGCCCGGGGGCGATTCAGCGATGGCCCGCGGGAGGGGAAGCCGAGGAATGTGGTGAGTCGGCGGGGGTCCGGCGTGTGTGATCCCTTGGAGGCTTGGATTGCGTGCCATGGACGGCACCGAGCTGCGTTGTGTTGCACGCATTTAGATCCTGGATTTGAATCCGTGAGCCGGAACTTTGTGAGGCGGGAGGTGGCGTCGAGGAGGTGCGTGTTGTGTTTGTTTTGCAGGATTCAGCTTGATCAAGCAGCCGGGAGGGGAGGCAGTTAATAAGGTGGAGAAACCGCTGGGCGACGGACGCTCGACAGCTGCTCGACGTTTTGCGTCTACAGGCGGATCTGCTAATAAGGTACATCTGTTGATCTGCGAACGCGAGTTGGGAAGGAGCCGGGTTTCTCGAGGGTAGGTGAAAGTTGTACTGCCTGCCGGGGCTTCTTCAGTCCAAATGTTTATTCAATAATAATAAAGACGGTTCTTGATATTTAGTTATATCCTTGGGTACATTAATCTTTTATTCTGTGTCCACTTTTTATCGAGTGCAGCAGCTGGATAATAGATTTTCAACTATGCACATTATGTATCTACTTTAATTTTGTTATAAGGCATCCACTTTAATTTTGTTATCACTGATGTTCCATTTTCTGTGTTTTTGAAGGCTGAACTCCTTTTGTTTTCATTTCCTCTGTAAATATGTGTGGCAACTATATGAGTTGGCTTTGCTGTTTTGATTCCTTAAGTAGTTAAGTACTATACATTCATAGAATGAAAAATTAGAAGTGAACAGGAAAACATTTCAAATTCTCAATCAAATTGATGTTAGGACCTCAGCCTTAATGCTCACCATTTATGTATGTTGTTCCAAAGGAAAGCACAGTAAAGGACAGAGAGTGTTGTTTGAGTCCAAACTACAATTTGAGCACTGGATCAGAACAGGTAAGCACATATACAGTTTCTTCCTTATACTCCAATGTCTGATTAGGAAAAAGGTGTTCATCCGCCATGCAATTTGGATATCGAGTGTTTTTTTTCTAGAAGCTGAAAGGTTAGGCTGCAAATTTGCAGTCCAACAAGAAAATGGTTCAGTTAATGAAAGACTCTCAGCTTTATTTTACAAGTTTTTTTACATAACTTTTACAAGACTTGTATCTATATGACTTTTAATTACAGGCTGTTGATGGATAGGAGTGTAGAACTCTTGACAGAGATGTGGGCATCAACAAATATGAAAGGTGCTATATCTTGCAAATTTTTGTGGCATAAATTTCTACTTGCTCTTACCACTACTAAAGTTTGACTGTCCATAACAATCTTATTACTTTTTAACAATTCTGTTTCATATTAGTAAAAAACCAGATATGCTAAGTTCAGGTATCTTTCAGTATCATGAAATCTGCACCCAGAATTGAGCATATCGCTTGTATTTGAAAATTGAGTCGTAAGTCTCAACTCAGAAATAATTAAAAAATTAATCAGTCTGCATACCTGCCACTCATCCAGTCTTCTATCTTTAGGTAAGCATATGCATTTGGGTAAGTTTTGGTGGGTCAAGTAGTTCTTCCCACATTGTTGAGATCTATGCGTGAGCCAGATGGATTTTTTCCTTTTCTTAGTGGACAGGATTTGTATTTAAAAATGGAGCTCATTATGTTTTTAGGTGCTCAACAGATATTTGCAGATATAAATGGAGCTCATTTATGATTTCAGGTGCTCAACAGATATTTGCAGCTGGGTGTCTGGTGTGGTCCCTGCAGAAGCTAAGGAATTCGATATGTTTTCAAAATGGTTGGTGGAGGAATTTGTTGATGTTCAGAAGAGAATGATTCTGATGTTGAAAGGCTGGGCCTTGCTCTGTCTGACCAAGAAGCGTTTGGAGGCTTACAATACAACCACTTGGTCTCAAAAGCTGGAGGACCAGCAAATATAGGAGCTGGCAGGAGCTAGCAATGGAAGGAAGAACATGTACCGGAAGGAGACTGCTGGGGTGGATGGACATGGGAGACTTTGTTGTGCTCTGAGCTGCATAGAGGTGACATATTGCAATGTTCAAGAGATGAGTTGTAGCGATATTTTGTGTGGTGTTGTCTTCGTTGAAGCGTGTGAACACTGTTAAGTTTGAACCCAGGATTGTAATAACTGTAACTCCAGAGAAAAATGCTACAATCGCGCACATGTTGCTCTCATGTATGGAGCAGTTGTGGCAGTGGTGGTAATGACAGTGTGATGGGATTAGGGAAAGACTTTGAGTGATGGGTGAAAGTAGCTTTGGTAGTGCCACAACATAGGATTAGGGGATGACAGATTGATGCATTGGGAGCCATTGGTTAACAGTTGAGGAACGAAATGTGATCCGACAATTGATCTACCAATGGCAGTTAGGAATGACAGGCAGGCGCGCGATGCGAAACGGCCATATGAGAGCACATTAGCAGATCCACAGATGAGGCAATGCAAGCGAGGAGGGGTTCAGGTGGATGAGGCAATGCAAGTGAGGAGGTGTTCATGTGAGAGACCGTGGACTGGACCCACATGTCGACGCCAAAAATGTCACAGGTGAGGCATGAGCCTTCGAACGGGTGCATATCATTGATCTACTATCATGCATGGTGTTGACAAGGTGATGGGTGAATCCAGTGTAGTGTTGACAAGGTGATAGGTGAATTGTAGTCCATTTTTTCCTTAATCTGGCACCTGCGTGTATGCATGTTTGAATTGTTTTGTATGAGAAACTAGAGATGTTGTAAGTTTGCATCTCCATAAGACATGATATAGCAACGCATGAGCACTATACTAGAATAATTTGTGAGCCTGTGATGTCACTCTCCGTGTCCGTTTTAATTTCACAAACTTTACTTTTTTAGATTTAGTATAACCCGTAGCGTTAGCATGTGCAAATGTACTAGTTTACATCCTAATTCGAGAAAGAATCCCTATGATTTTAACACCCATACCCTCCACGGACCATTCATGTACTGCCGTGTGTGCATTTTGACCATTTTTTTTAATTTACAAAATCTGTGGCCGATGTGATATGGGACCATGGTTTTTTGTGGCGGCCGTTCGTGCGCACTCCCCTGTGTTCCTCCGCACGTCTCATGTCCCGTGCTCTGTCTAACAAAAAAAAAATAGCACGCTGCTTTGTACAAAATAAAACGGCTTCTTCTCTCTCCAGCTTGTGCACTCTCCACAACAAATCATGTTCCTTCTTTACGTGTGACTACCCTTGCCCTCTAGATCTGCTTAGACCTATCTTTTCTTGCCACAATCGAATTCTAAATCCGCGACGATGTACTCTTTTTTTTCTTTCTTTCTTTCTGTAGCTACATATTTGCACAAAACACTCAATGTAGCTATTTGTTTCTTCCAGAAAAGTATTCGGCTTCATCCAGACACTCTCGCTCGGCATACCCTCCGTGATAGCTGTGTGGTGCTACGCTGGCCATGCATCTAGCCGTCTCCTTGCCTGGTCGTTTTTTTAATGTTTCAATTCCGTGTGGCGTCATCGTTTTGGCCTATGGGGATTGTTCAAGCCTTCTTGAACGCCGCGTGTCCCTCTGGTCAATTTTTTTTCCCGAGGCTCCATATTACAACGTACATAGTGCAGAGTACTCCCTATGTCCCCAAAAAAAAGCCGCTTTCCAAAAAGTCAACAGTTTTTTACTTTGACCAACTATATTTAACAAAATATTAATATTTATGGTACATAATTAGTATCATTAGGTAGATCTTTGAATATATTTTTATAATAAACTTATTTGGAGATATAAATGTTACACGTATTTTCTATAAATCTAGTCAAAGTTGAGAAAGTTTGACCAGCACGATTCCCATAGCGACACTATTTTTGGGACGGAGGGAGTACTTCTATATACTTGACCGTATGCAACACACAAGCGCGACCACCAACTGCACGCGCGGCATCGCGCGCGTATCGTCCTAGTATTTAGGTCACTCGTGGGCTGGGCCTTGTCACATGGGCCGGTAGAATTCGGGTCCCCATGGGAAACCCGCGGGGGAAATCATAGACCCGGCCCCGACCCGACCCGATTCGGGTCCCCGAACCCTCAAACCCGTGGGGAGGAAATGTGCCCCGCACCCGCCCCCGCCGGGTCCAAAACCCGCGGGTTTCGGGTCTAGACCCGACCCGTTGCCATCCTTTCGTGCCCTTCTTCCTTCCCCCGCGCGCGGTAGGATCATCCGATCATGTCTATCAGTGTTGTTAGGACGCGCGCCACCCACCATCGGCACCACCAACACCTCCCTTGCCCTCGCGCCTTACGCGACACGACCTCGATCGTCGCCCTCACCCTCGCCCTTGAACGCCGGCCTCGCTGGACGTGTTGATCGTCGCACCCGTGCCATCACCGTCATCGTCGCGAGCCGCAACCGCACTCGCCCTCGACCTCGACCGCAAGCATTGTTGGACGTTGCACCTGTGCCGTCACCGTCCCTGTCAACATCGCAAGCCGCGACCGCCCTCGCCCGCTGCACATGCTCTGCTCCCTCCTTCGGTCCTTCCCCCCTACGCTGGATGTGGACATGTGGTATTGCCACTCTCCAGACTGCGCAGATAAGTACATCTATGCTAATATGTGCTTGTTAAATGATAGTATTTCTACGAGAAGAGGCCCTGGTCCAATACTCCAATGTTGTGTCGATCTTGGAGGTACCAGCTGTACAATTGGTCTATTGCTCGGTTATAGTTGTTTTTATATTGAATACTAATGTACTCCCTTCGTCCCGTAAAAAATACAATTTGAGGACCGAGCACGGGAACCAATGCATATGTGAAATGACGAAAATGCCCCTACTGACAATCTAAAAAATAGGAAATTAAACAAACACAAACTAGCTTCTAGAGAGTTCTCACCGTCTAGCAAGAGATGATGGACCAAGTCATGAACCAATGCATATGTGAAATGACGAAAATGCCCCTACTGACAATCTAAAAAATAGGCAACACAAACTAGTTTCTAGAGAGTTCTCACCGTCTAGCAAGAGATGATGGACCAAGTCATTGAGCGATAGGTTACTGACACCTTGTGGCCAGTGGATTTTTTAATGATAACTTCTAGAAGTATCAGTGTACTTATCTATCCAGCCTGACAACTGATCCTAGCTACAATTGCATTTTTTTTGGGGACTTTTTTAAACTCTAGGATTGTATTTTTTATGAGACGAAGGGAGTATATGACTATTTATTGAATATAAACTAATAACCATAATAGTCACGTATAGGCTACACAGATACATCTGGAATTTTTGTGCCAAGTATACAAGATATGGTTTAAAGCTTGCTTTGACAAGTAATATTTTAGTTCAGTTCAATGAAGTAAACTGGTACACGTGTTCTTTCTGCAAATTCTTGATGTACTAATTGTGCTATTTTAAGCTCTATATGTTGTGGCGACCTTGATTATGACAAATCCCAACTATTACAAATCCGAGATCGAGAAAACCAAAAAAGAAGTAGCAGTTTCTGTTCAAAAAGATTGTTAGCTCTTGCATCTATGCCGGTTTCCAAAATTCATTAGTGTTTATATATAATAACGATAAACAGAACGTGAAGCCCTGCAAGTTATGAATGTTTCTCTAGAATGGTAAAATAATCATTTTGGCCCATCAAGTATCACCAAAGGCTTAAATTGACCTCTGAACTATCAAAACGGTCACTTTGACCCCTCAACTATCACCGAAGGCTCAAATTGGCCTCTGAACTATCAAAACGACCACTTTGGCCCTTAAACTTATGATTTTCTTCTCAATTTCATCCATTATCCCTGATCGATGGATACGTGGACAGATGGACTGTGAAAAGATCAAAATTGTCCCTCATTATTTTCTTTACTTGTTGACTGCTCACGATGTTTCCAACCTCGCCGTTTGTTTTAAAAATACCAAAATATGATTTAATGTTAGAAAATTCATTAATTATTTTTTATGAATTCTCTAACATTAAATCATATTTTAGTATTTTTAAAACAAATTATTAATGAATTTTCTAACATTAAATCATATTTTGGTATTTTTAAAACAAATGGTGGGGTTGAAAACGCAGTGAGCGGTGGTTTCGACCTTTTGGTAAGGAGACAGTCTAGGAATAAATGTTGAATGGTTTCATTCCACATTACAGTAGATGCACTTCTGACTCCTTTTCCAATTTTTCCTAACAAGGTTGTCTTTGATTAGGACGACACCTCTTTCCAGGAACCAAAGAAAGATTTTAATTTTTAGAGGGACTTTTATGTTCCAGATCTTCCTGTGATGAAAAGGTATTTGTGTATCCATAAGATAGAGATACATGGAGTGGACAAAGAATAAACCCGATTTGTTTAAACTTCATCTGAAATAATCTGAACCATCCACCAATTCAACATCGGAGATCCGTGCTACTAAACTAAGTCAATCCATAAGTTTATTATCGACCATAGCCCTTTTAAAAGAAATGTTTAGTGGGCTAGTAGTCATCACTTTTGAGACTGATACGTGAGGATCCCTCACTATATTATATAAAAATGGATAACTAACTTTCAGAGGCTTATCACCTATCTATATGTCGTCTCAAAACCTTACGTTGGTTCCATCCTTAATATCGAAAGAACCAAAAGCCAACATCTCCTACTTGATATACATGAGGCCTCTCAAAAAATAAGAGTCATTGAATTTGGGTGTCACCTAGGTATTTATCGCTCAATGATGGAGAGAAGCTTCTCTACATTCCGTTATCCTTGGGGACATTTCTCTGGAATGGTCGTGAGGTTCCAGGATGCAGCATGATGCAGAGGCAATGTTTTCTTTTTTTAAAACCGCGTCAAGACGCGTTTTATTAAGCAGATAAAGGTTTAACACTCCAATCGGGATACAAAGTAACACTCTGGTTACCAAAACACACGAATCACCCTCGAAAGCAAGCAAATAGCTACATATTTGAAACAAATTTTGCTACCGAAAGGAACAAGGAGACAGCCTAGTAGTCACAGCCTCGCCAGCAGCGTCGCCAAACGTCTGAAGCCGGCAGAACACCAGCATGATTCTTCCTCAAGAATCAACCGGCCAGGACGGCAGCACAATTTGCAACCCCGTCAAAGGTTCTCGCATTCCGCACTTTCCACAGCCTCCACCCGATTAGGAAGAACATCAAATAAAAAACGGCGCCTTGTTCGTTTGGCTTATCAGTCGACTTATTAGCCACCGAAACAGTATTTTTCTCTCACAAGAAAACAGCAAAAAACAGTCACAGCCGACTTATCAACCATCAAAACGACCAAGCGAAGCAGTTTGGCGACCCTCTTTCTGCTGGACAGCCACCATTGCATGACCTGCTCCTTAGAGGGGAGAACAACATCCTGTAGGTGGAGCTTCGCGAGCAGCGTGTGCCAGACTTCCTTGCTGAAGGTGCATCTTAGGAGAATGTGATCCAGCGTCTCCAGCATTTGGTCACACATGATGCAAAGGCAATGTTGTTAACTCCACTGACAGTCTTGGTCACTGCATGACATGAGCATTGAGCAACGAAAGTTCAACAAGGAAACCGTGACACATAAATTTTTGATAGCGCACAATCAGCAGGTTATCAAAGATAGAGTAATGCACAGCACGTCGGATGAGCATAGATTACCGTGGTTACAAAACTAGTGCGCATAGCACTATAGCAGGACTGTTAAACACTGAGAACCATTGGTCTGTGTAATTGAGGCCGTGGCTGCCTCTGGAATGGAAGAATCAGATTTTCATACTAAGCTGTAGAATCAGTTAGCAATATGAGCAACGTCAGGTCCTCAGTCCACGATAATAACAGATAGTAAAAAATCATAGCAGCATTTCCTCTGCGTACATTGGAATCTAACAAATTTCTCTGGCTGCAGCATTAATTGCTGACCAAGCCTGAAAGGGGCATCAGAATGCAATCCATGGAGGAAACGGCGACGCGGGAGAGAGTGAGAGTGGACACCCCGAGGCCGATGCGCCGTGACGCCCCCTGCACCATGGACACGCTGCCGGCGCCCGCTCCGGAGGCCGAGGCGGAGAACGCCCTCGCTCCCCTTCTCATCGGCGGATCGGCATCGGACTCGTCGTCAACCCCTCCTCATCCTTGTTCGCGAAAAAAAACCCCTCCTCCTTTTCACGGATTCACATCCATCTTCGATGGATTGGGAAGTAATGGTGGCGCCCGTGCTCGTGCTTCGTGCAGGTTTGCTCGCCTGGTGGGTTTCAGATTTCTCATGGCTGGCTGGATGGCGCTACACGTATTCCTTCCGCCACTGGCATGTTTCACTCTTCTTCATTGGCAATTGACATGTTTCAGCTTTGCAATATTATGCAGGTACAGGATAGGAATAGGACTCAGACTAGCAGCAAGCAACCGAAAAACTAGCACTCGAAACAAGAGAGGAGACAGACTAGTAGTATGAACTGGTCGCCTGAGCGTGACGCTGTCGTCATGCAGCTGAGGTGGAATAGTGGTCTCGGAGGTCAAGCCCGCAGCGGCAGCATCTACACCCACGACCCAGCATGCACCTGCAAGATTCAGTCGCTCTGTTCAACCATTCATCAAAAATCGATTTCGCCGGACGAACTCAAGAGATCAACAGGTCATGGCGTCCAGCGATGATGACGGCCGCGCCAGCCTCAGCGCACCGCTGCAGCTCCGTCTCCGGCGTCTAGACAAGCCCGTGCAGCGGCTAGTGGAACCGGCCAGCTGCCAGAGTCAGTCGGATTATTCGCGACGGCAGCCATAGTGGCCCACTGCTCCGCCCCAAGCTAACCGACACCACGCCCACTTGCAGCAGCAAAGCTGAGCAGAGGCCGGATGGCTGATCGAGCCAATCAGCCAAGCGCTATAGAACTGTACAGACTAGGCATGGTTGTATCTGATAATCTATACCCTTCCCGGGTTTGGGACTTTGGGTATGGGTTTGCCATCGTTAGCTTCGACGGGTGAGGGTGACATGGATGTTGTGGCAGTAATCCAGTCTGGTGCGTTAGGTGTGGCCTAGGCTAATTGCTAGCCGTTGTTCGTTTGGTTAGAAAGTAATGTAGAGCCCATTGTTCCTTTGTAAGGAAGTGGGTAACGGTGTGTTTTCTAGCTTACTTCGGTCAGATGTTATTTTAGTTTACTACTATACTTTTCTACTCATTTAAATTACGGGAATATCATTATAATTCTCTTCAAAAAGTTTGCAATCGATCCAATAACTCAAAATAATTAGAACTTGCATCCCTATCTGTTTGTCTATTTGATTTACTCATTAATTCTAGTAGAATACTTAGATTTACAACTGTACACCCTCTATCACAAAATAAGGGCTTGTTTGGTTACCCTATCAGACAACAATATTGACCCAAGCTAAGGTCATCAAGTGCCTGCTTGTGCCGGGCACCTTTTCTATAACAATTCACATACGATGAAGTTAAACTTTACTAAGTTTGATTCAATATATAAAAATACTATGAAAGTTTATGTCGTGTAATAAATATCATTATGTCAGTTGTACAATATATTTTTATATTGAAATTATTTGGAGATATAAATACTAGTATTATTTTTTATATTTGTAGTCAAATTTTAAAAGAGTTTAACCCTTCGTGATTAGCATTTATATAACTTAGGATGTAGGGACTAGTCGTAGCTTGTGAGTGCCACGCTTCGGTTGTTTATGTGAGTGACTGAAACGTGCAAGATATTTAATGTAAGTAATTGTGATAGGAAGTTTCCGGGTGTTTAATAACTGAGAATGCTAAAATGTGAGGTACAACATGCAATTTGTATTATTTTCACATGAAAAACTTGGCACTCGCTAACCGAACAGGACAACATGGAACAAGACCCTCCTCGAACGTGGGATTTTTGTTCGTGTTTCTATCTTTTTTTAAAAAAAAATAAACAAACTGATTTTAATAGAATTTTTATATATTTTTTGTAAAATTCCTATGTTCTAAAGGGGCCTTAATCCTCGCATACCTCTGTTGACACTTCAAATTGGGTCCATGTGGGTTGTTAAAAAAAAATTGTCCATGTTAGTCTTAGAAGACACTTAAATTAGGCCCATGTTAGTTTTATAATTAGGCCCATGTTAGTTTTATAATTGGCCCATGTTAGTTTTGGCCTATAACCTAATAAAAACTCTGTGAAACGACATGAAAATAGTACCGCATTGATTTTCTACGATAAAACACACTTCTACTCCATATAAAATATCATGTACATGAGACATGACTGATTGAGATATGCAATATCCCATTGACAAAAAAAAAATACTACCTCTCTTTTACCCTATTTTTTTTTTTAAAAAAATCGTTGTTCGTCTCCTAATCTGACTACTACGATTTGCTGGGACACCCCGCTCATGGGTCCCTCTCCGAGTAAGAACTAACATACTTTATTTGCTATTTGCTCGAAAACTAAATGTTTTTTTTGTCTCATAAACGCGATTCTAGAGGCTAGAACTTTGTTTCATTATCTCTCTTGCTGTTTTTTTATAAACCTCGCCGTCCTTCACCCTTGTCCGCTCTTTGCCGCTGCATGATGCTGGGCTCATCTGATACCTGTTCGAATCTCCACCATAACCACTGAATTGCACACTTGCGAGATGAACACGACCACGAAACTCTGAAATATTGCTGCACATAACAGGTCACTCAAAGGTAAAAAAGTCCGGCGAAGTGACAAACACATATGTGGCGGGCTGGCGGCTATTTACATCCAGTTGCGATGGCTTCCAAGAAGCAAACCAAGCAACACCTGCAGAAAAAGGACCCACTACCCTAATCACTGAAAGAAACCTCTCCGACGACGAAAACCTCGCGTTTTCGCGTGCACTTCGTTGACGTCTTTATTGTGTCCGATCCATTACCCACGTTGCCACAAGCTCCATGGGCCGGCCTTTGACTCTTGATGGATCCGCGAAATCCGACGGGCCCGGGCTCCACTTGCCCACGTGCGCCACCGTCGTTGACCCGTCCTGCCGGCGGCTGCTTCCTGAGCTCGATCCTTCCCGTCCGTCTCACTCAAACGGTCGTCACGTTCCTCTCCGTCCCGTCGTGCACCTCCCTGCTCACCTGGAACGTCTGGGTGGTATACCCCGACGACCAAGCGTAGGGTAGTTGGACGACGAGGTCACGTCCGAGCTGCTGTGCGACATGGACGTCTGCGCGTCGTCCTCCTCCCCGTCGGCGAGCGGCACAGGCCACATGAACACGGGCTTGGACATGGGAACGGGGAGCGGCGGCACGGACGGCGTCTGCAGGTTCTGCAAGATGGCCAGCGCCTTGGGCCGCTGCCGCGGGTTCGGGTGGCTGCACGCCAGGCCCAGCAGCAGCAGCCGCTCGGCCTCCTCCTCGTCGAACCCGCCGTCGAGGCGCGGGTCGACGGCCTCCAGGACGCGGCCGGCGCCGTGGAGCTTCCACACCCACTCCAGCAGCTGGCTGCACCCGGCCGGGTTGCTGCAGGAGATGCGGCGGCCGCAGACGACCTCCAGGATGACGGCGCCGAAGCCGAACACGTCCGACTCGCGCGTGGCGCGCCCCGTGTGGAAGCACTCGGGCGCGATGTACCCCAGCGTGCCCGGCACGCCGACCTTGTCCGTGTACGAGGTCTTGTCGGACTCGAGCGCGCGCGCCAGGCCGAAGTCGCCCAGCCGGGCGTGGAACGACGAGTCCAGCATGATGTTGGACGGCTTGATGTCGCGGTGGATCACCGTCTGGTCGAACTCGTGGTGGAGGTAGTTCAGCGCCGACGCCACGCCGGCCACCACGTTGTAGCGCTGCTGCCAGTCCAGCGTCGGCGACTCCTTGCCGCCGAAGAGGTGCGTGTCGAGGCTGCCGTGGGGCATGTAGTCGTACACCAGCAGCAGCACGCCGTCCTGATGGCACCAGCCTGCAAACGTTGGAAGCCCGAGATGAGCGCTTGCCTCTTGCCGGGCATATTGTTCAACGACTGCAGCATCAAAATATTTTCTCCGAGAAGCAAGCCAGGTCAAAATTTGCGTTGTCAAAATGCTATCCCGGGTGCTGGATTGATTTTTGTGGTCAGGCACCAACTGTGAGGGTTGAATAGTCGCTCCCTGGATAGCTATCTCCCCAAAATCTGACATTTGCAGGTTCCGTCGTTTGACATATCAGACAGCCTGGAAGCATTTCATTTTCACTCACGCAACCATCCAGGAAATGGTTGCTGAGCATGTAACAACGACAGGAATAAAGCGCTGCAATTTGCGACTAGTATAAAGTTTGCTCTCTCTAATTCTCTATTCCGATTTCCGGGAACGACCTGAACCCCAGGGAAAGCATATCGCGGAACCGTCCACAGCAAGAAATAAAACCGTAGCTGTCTCAGTACCAAGCCCCGTGCTGATATTCTATTTTGGATTGGCGTTTGCAGTGAAGTGATTGGTGAAATATTAAATCAGATATTTTGTGAATTGTCTACATCAAACCAATCCAACTAATTTTGACATTACTGTCGATAAGATCGGCTACGGCAGACTAGACCAAGTCGATAATAATAAATAACAATAATAATTAGTTTATACTAATCAAGATGTTGAGCAGGACAAAAAGAGTTTCTTACCGACGAGCTTGACGAGATTCCGGTGGCGGAGGCGGTTGATGATGCTGAGCTCGGCGAGGAAGTCCTCCTGCCCCTTGGTGTTGGCGCTGGAGAACTGCTTGACGGCCACCTCCATGCTCTGGCCGTTGTCCCCGGGCACGGTGGCGCGGTACACCACGCCGTACCCGCCCTGCCCCAGCTTCATCTTGTCGTCGAAGCTGTTGGTCCCTTTCCTCAGCTCCTTGTAGTCGAACTCCTTGGGCACGCCCGGGATGCTCCTCAGGTCAATGGCGTTGTGGTGGAACACCGAGCTCGGGTCGTCCCCGACCTGCTTCCTCCGCTTCCTCATCAAGTAGAGGCCCACGAGAAGCCCGAGCGCCAGCGCGGCGGCGCACGGCACGCCGACGGCCAGCCCGAGCTTCCAGCCGGACAGCTTCTTGCCGACTCTGTCGTCGTGGAGCAGTTCCACCGTCATGTTCCACATTTTCACGCAGTTGAGCTGGTAGTCCACGCCGGTGGACGCCGAGAAGCCGAAGTAGCCCGTCTTGCCGACGAGGATCGCCGAGAGGTCGAGCGTCGCGTTGAGCACGGCGACGGCCGGCTTGGTGTCGTTCGGGGAAATGTACACCCACACGTGCCGCGTGGTGCCGTTGTAGTCGACCCACACCACGTAGTCGCCGGTGCTGCTATTGTCAGCGGGCGCGAGCTGGATGCCGTAGGGGGCGAGCGGGATGGCGGGCGTCGAGTGGACGCCGTTGACGTCGAGCCCGACGTGGTTGTCGTCGGGGTCGTAGTTCTGCCTCACCGTGTCCAGCTCCACAGCGGCGAACCCATTGGTGCCGAGGCCGTCCGTGGACGCGTTGGTGAGGCCGAGGTAGCCGCCGTAGCTGCCGGGCGGCGGGTCATCTGTGCCGGACGCGACGACGAACGCGAGTCCTTCTCCCTTGACGGTCTTGTTGGCCCGGTAGAGGTTGATCTTGAACACCGTGGAGAAGGACGCGACGTGCCGTCGGTCGGCGGTGACGTTGGAGGCGTTGGAGGACCAGAGCAGGAACGGCGTTGAGTAGAAGATGCGGCCCGTCTGGTTCACGAGGAACGCCTCGAAGTTGTTGCTGGTGTCCGGGGTGACCTGGAGCGCGCCAGAGGTGACGGTGGCGTTGACGCTGAACGTCAGGTTGGTCTGCTGGTTTCGGTTCTGGTCGAAATTGGGGAAGGAGAAGCTGGTGATCTCCCTGCCGGCGACGGTCCCGGTGAACACCGTGGCCTGGGCGCGCACGGACGGGATGGAGCAGCCGGCGACGCACGCTAGCAGGAGGAGGAGCGCGAGGCTGGTCGTGGGCGTGGCGCGGCCGCCACGGCACCAAGGCCCGGTCGTCATGTGCTGGCCTGCAGCCTGCAGGAGGAAGAAGAGAAGAGCCGCAGGGGGGAAGGGCGGTGTGGTGCGGACTGCGGAGACGGAGACGGAGATGGGGGGTGCGCCGGGGGGGCAAATGGGCAGTTTGGACTCCACGTTATAAATGGACAATCCTTCCTCCGTTTTGTACCGTATTTATGTGTTATCTTATTCAGCTCTTCCCCACATCAGGTTCTCTGTTCGCAGAAACTCTCCTATGGGCCTCTGGCCTTCTACTGATGCACCGAACCTGTGAGCTGCAATGATACACTTCACATAAGGTTCTCTGACGACTAGAGCGAACCGTTGTACATGTTGCTTGGTCACAACAAACGTAACAACGTCCCACGATACGGTTCTGGACCATTTCACGTCTTACACCGCGTCCACTGCCAGAAACAGTATACTCCGTATAAACCCACGAGGACGGTGACACCGTCAGAGCCAAAATTAGCAGGCCGGTTCGTCGATTCGCCTGTCAACAGTTACTGCAAATGTGAAACCGAACAGGTGAATAAATGGAAAGGGGGCCAGAAAAGGTCATTCCGGTACGATTATTTCAGACTTGGGTGCTCCATGGTAAAACCGCGCAAGGAATAGATCAGAAGCTTGCTTGAGAAAAAAGCGAGCAGCGGCAGACGAACGGTCCCATTTGTTCTCTTCACATTAAAAAACTCCATCACAAGATTAGGCCGGGCGATGCAGGTGTGCTTCAGCGATGTTTTTGTTCCCATGCGGAACAGATGGCCAAATCCTACCTTATTTTAATTCTAACACCCCACCACGATGTCCGAGTCAATGGTTGAATTCTCATTGGCCATTGCTCCTCCAAGCCGTGCCTTGCGCTGCGCCTTCTCCCCGCCGTCGGTCAAACCCTCCCGCTCGCCGTCCGTCTTCCACGAACCTCAACGCCAAAGGCCCAAAGCAGCGAGCAGCGTTTTGCCGCACGAGCAAGCAGCGTCGCATTGAGATATGCGTTAGAGTGAAAACTGGATGGAGGGTTAACCGGTTAAGGCCTCAAAGCAGGGCTGAACTAACCCGCCCTCGTTTGCGATTTACCAGTTGGGCATCCGCAATTCCGCATCATACCCAAGTCAGGTCGCTTCCCTTGTAGCACATACTCTTGTATGCACCCAGTTGGAAATCTCCGGCGTAGATGCTTCTACAACAATAAATACGCTGGCGATGTACAGTATGTGATGCATCATCCAACCACGGGCTCACGGATGAGATGCTAGAAGACTTGACCAGGAGTAAATCGCGAGGTTTGATTTGACAGGTTACCTGAAAAAGTTTTCTGCACAAGGAGAATTTAGCAAGGGCGTTTCTGCGAAACCTGCAGGCGCTGGCATTTTCCTGCGAGGTTGCTCTCACTGGACGGGGCCGAAGCACCCGGTTCCTTTCATGGGTCCGGGCGGCAGGGCTTGCGTCAGCAGAACTGCATAAGAAGGTAGCCTAGCTTGTTTATCCAGATTCGTAAGCTTTCATACCATTTCTTAAGCAGGGCGATGGCAGGCAATTGGCAGCAAGCCAGCAACAGTTGTATAGGAAGCATTGCCACTTGCCAGACGCCGTTTTCACACTACCAGAGCAGAGCGACAGTTATATATATGTTTAACTGAGCTTACCCATTTTCCTTTTATATAACCTAAAGCACAGCTACAGCCTACGTACATGTCCAGCATGTTACTCCATGGGATAAAAAACTTGACCTGCGGTGGGATAGAGAGGATCAATATATAAAAGTGTAGTTTTGCTGAATTTGACGTATTGTTTTAGCACTGATCTTTGAAAAACTACTCTTTGCAAGTGAACTCTGAAAACCCCCGTCACTGACAAAATCCACAGCATGCTCAACTAGTTCTTACTATAAGGTTGCTCTCAGTGGTAAAACGTATTGTACCTTAAGACTTATACTGGTTGATCAGGTTAGGTCAGCACATACACCTGTAAAGTTATCATATTTCAGATTATCCATTGCTCATAAAAAACATTAGCCCGAATTTGACGATGTTTCTTGTTCTCTTGTACAGATGGACTTTCTGAAATTATTTCCGTTCTCTTGCTTGACAGCAAAAGAACAATTTAAAGTGTATCAACTATATAATAAGAATCCAGTGCCAACTCAGACTTGCGTAGGTTGCTTTAAATTAGTCTTCTCAAGCAAACTTGCAATACTAACAAGTATCCCCTCAAATCAGGTAGATTGATTACGTCAAGATGGACCGGTCGCTGGCTGTTCTAGTCATGTTTACCAGGCAAACACCGTATGGTTATCAGACATAATTCACCCCCCCCCCCCCTCCCCCTCCCCTCGTTTTTTGAGACTAGAAGTTAACATCAGGAAATGACTACACGGTTTCCAAATTGAAGCGCTTGTACATCAGATTGCAACAGCACATTACTAGATTTTACCAGTCAACGCAATCATTCACACTGTGTTCTAGAATACGTGGGAAATTTGTACATCTTTCCATAAAACTTTCAAAGATAATAATTGTCCATATGTACAACAGCAATAACCTACAGAAGATGTCTCTTATTATCTTATCTTATTAGAGTGACAGAAAAGAAATCAGCTTTGCATGTGAAATCAGCTCTAATATCTTGCTTCAGTCGTTTGCAACCAACCAGTACCCAAAGTGTGAACTGAATTTCACATGACACCAGCTCGCTTACCTTACTAGAAGCATCTTTCCTTTTCTCTTGAGTTCAATAACATAAACCAGCATTTTTATGCTAGTATTATAGTAACATTCCATATATTCGGATTCAGACTCAGCTGATCTCGCTGAATGCAGGATGAGACCGATTGAACAAAAGCTTCCACCATGAGTCCAACGTAACTCAAGTTTCTAAGAAAATATGATGCGAACTTGGTAAGTAGGATAACCACTAGAAGTCTAGAACTAGTAGAACACATTTTAATTAGTTAAGCATTAGGACAACCACTAGAAGCCCACTTGCAATCCTGTTCATTTTCCCTGTTTCCTACTTCCCTCTTGTAAAATCATCCTTTTAATAAAGCAAGTAGAGGATCACCCCCTCCCGATTCCTAAAAAAAAGTAGAATATATTTAAAGTACTTCGCATTATTAAACTGCTGTTGATCAAGTGCTTCAGTCATATAGTATTTTTGGCATTATTAACAGTAAAATTACAAAACTTAAGCCACCCTGTCAGTGTCACCATCCAGTTATGTTTGAAGACCATTTTTTTATAGTGCTAGTGCCCTCTTTTGAAGGTCGATTGTGATTTTGCCATTGCATTTTCAAACCCAAAGCATGGTTGGAAATATCACATAGTTGGAAAAATGAGGGAAAATCACAATTTTTCTTCAAAAGAAGGGGGCACCAACACCATTCACCATTGTCCGAACAAAATAAAGGTTATAGCTTGTCATTTCTTTGGAATAAAGTAAATGAATGCACTACTGTCGAGTAGTAGAAGAATACTACAAAAGCGAACACAGGAGCAAGCACGTGCATTCAAACATTCAACGAATCAACGTTGACTAGAAAAGCATTGACAGTACATCGATGTAAGAGGCTAGCTAAGTATCACGATTCCAGCACAAAAAGGCAGCATTCACACCTTGCATAGCCCAACAGCATTTTAAAAATGCATAACCCAATGTCTCAGTTAACGTAAAAGTAGTTATCAGCTTACCATCGAATCCTAAATATCGTATTGTGTATACATCAAGTAGGGCAATTTGCGCTGCACGCCACCTAATGTCTCAGAAGGAGACAATGACGAGTGTAGCCAGTAACGACAGAGCAGTTGGGTTTGGGCCTAGCGGCCAATAGAAGGGCTATTGTCGTTTTTGTAAAAGTTTGTAAATTCTGATTATACAAAAGTTGATGTCAATTTGTAGTTAATTAAAAGAGTGCGAAAGGTTGAAGGAATCAAAGCTGCGAAGACTTCGCTAGTCAAAGGCTGACTGTGCGCGACCAGCCTCAACAGGGCGACAGGCAGAGGTAAGATAAACATGCCCTGGCAGTGGCACTAACCACTGAACAAAAACTGATTTCAAATGGTTATATGCGAGAATGATGTTTGATAGCCCCGCGTCAGAGTATACAACAGTTCGGTCGATGCGGACATGTCCTGGCCGAACAAGGCGGGGCTGGACATTACAGTACAGCACAGATAAACAATGATCGATCAGAGAGGAGTGGTCACCGACGTGCAGCTGGTGCTTGACAGGAGAAAAGCGCCCTTTGTCCCAGCGATCAGCCAAGCGGCGGGGCCCTTCCGCACCGGTTGGGATTTGTCTAAGCATCATGTACTGTCGAACGCGAGTTTTGACAGCGGTTGAGCGCAGACAGCTCCTCCGCCACCGCCTTTAGGGCTCCGGTAAACTCTGCCATGTTGGAGTAGCCACTCATAGCTGTTGTCGGCTGTCGGGGACTACTCGGGAGGAGGGAGAATTCCAGTCCACCATTTTGGCAGACGAGCGACGAAGCGCGCTCAATTGCACGCTTCGCGGCCGAATCAGTAGGCCCGTGGGTCGTGGAAAGTGTGGAACTGGTGATGCAGCCCGTATTGGGGTATCGACGCTTGCGTGCTTGAGCCTGTGATGTGAGGCCTCAGTTTATTACTGTTATATTGGGCTCCAGGCCTGTGGAGGCTAACAACTTTGGTGAACTCGGGCTGGTAAAACCGATAATTTGGGCTCTGCTGAGCACCAGAGGCCCGTGGAGGCATGATGGACTTCCTTCCTACTCCGTATTGTCGAGGGCCCAAATTACAAACGATAATGCCACCACGGCCCATGTAGGCAGTATCGAAATTCCAACGAATGGAAGTTCCAGAGCATCTTTTCTTCTAATGCTAGGAATGAATGGCCTCCAGGGAAATGGCTTCTCGTGCAGCAGGTTAGTACATTTCAGTATTCCTCCGCGCAAAGTGAGCTAGTCGTCCTGTCGAGTACAAGTTAGACTGCGGAGACGCCACATGCTTCACAAATGCAAGTTCTACCAATGATACACACCGAAATTGGCAGCCACGCCTACTGGTTCAACTTCAACAAAACTCCTGCCATGTCTTTTTGTTATTGATGGCACACCACCACGTGCCCAAAGAACACGTGGAGGAGGAATATATTAGTTTTGCAGCAACAAACTTTTCGTCCGACGAACAACAACCCACCTCCAACGAACGAACGGCAAACGTGGCGCCACCACCGCACGTACGCGTCGCCCCGTAGCCACGCTTCTCCTCCCTTTTTCTCGGTAGTCCCCGGCTCCGAGAAGGCGTGTCCCCAGTCACAAAAAAGGAGAGAAAGAGAAGGCGTGTCTGTCCCCTTCACACGGGGGGACGAGACGACGCGCGCGCGGTCGTAGGTGAGCGGCCCACCGTGACACGCGCGGTCGTGCCGGGCCGCGAGATTCCGGCGCAGCGCCTGGGAAGCCGCGCGCGCGTAGGAAATCCGGCCATGTGTTCCAGCGTCGCAGCACCTAACTCCTCCCACCACCGAGCAAGCGAGCGGCCACGCTGGGGCGGGCGCGACGGCGACCGTGGCGCTGTGGCGTGGTGACCTGGCCTCCCGGTCCTGCCGAGCCGGCCCGTCACTCACCTCCAGATTTGCGGTTGAGACTTGTAACGCAGATTTAGCGTGGGATTCGCCAATCGCCATGGTCCTGAAAAAATTCTAGAATGGGCGTCAAATGTCAATTCGAGGGAGTTTTCAGGTACCACTGCCCGCACTGCTGGGCGGCAGACGCTTCTGTGTGTGCTTTCGTGTCGAATTCGCTGAGCGGAAGAATATACGTGACAGTGAGGGCAGCGGCGAGCGATCGCACCAAAATATTTTGTTTACGGGTCCGGACAAAGCCAACCCCGCTGGAAAATCTCATCGCGTATCCGTAGTTCCGTACACACTCACACCTCACTTCATCATCAGATCAGATGCTAATTAATAAGCGTGCTTGCTAGTTTACCCTGCCAGTTCGTTCGTGAGGCAAGGGAATCTATAGGTTGTCCGCAAAGCACGGCAGGCGGACAGGCGGTGCATGCGAACAAAAAGAAACAAGCAAGCACGCTCCTGTTTCTCGGCACAAAACCACGTCCTCATGTACCGTATGCCCAGCGATCTCGTGACAAATCCCCAATGTTTAGTGCTAGTTAAACTGCGCTTGATTGGTCAGCCACCAAACAAACATTTCTGCTGCCAGAGATCGCTGGTAGTACGCCAGAGTCACTTGTTAGCCTCAGTACTACTCCCTCCGTCTCATCCGTCTCATTGAAAATATCGTTTGAAAAGCGTGTTTATGAGGGAAATACGGTTTTTTAATGACATTTTTAATGGAACTGAGAAAATATACCCTTAGAGTACTTTTGTCAGAGCAGTGTACTCCATTGTCCATTGACGAAGCGACCGGCCAAACTATTCAATATACGTAATGCGGGCATGCAAGTTACGTATGTACCGTGCTTGCCGGCACGTAGAAGCAAGAAGTGTAGTACTATACTACTACTAGTAATAAGAGTACGTATATTATACAAATACTACAAAAGCAGCAGGGTGCAGTGCATGGGTTGGTCGACGACGCCCAGCGCCCCAGCCAGACACAGACAGCCAGTTACGCGGAAGGAGACCGGCGGCACATTGGCAGGGTGGCATGGCAGCGCACGAGCCTGATTCACATTTTACAGGGCCAGGTCACTGTCCCTGGCTTTTGCTTGTCCGTAATGCGCTCGCCCCGGCACGCTATCGCGTTAAACCCATAAGCTAATCCTGTCATGTCCCGGGATCCCCCGTCACTTTCAGAAAAAGCCCCGATTCAAACCTACCTTCCTGCCGTGTTCCCTTGGCCACGAGCGCGCTCTATATATAGGAGGCCAGGATCCCTCCGGCCACCACTTGACCTGACCACCAGCAGTCCGGCCAGCACCACGCACGCAGCATAGCTCACGAACAGGACAGAGAGACATTGCCGGCTTGCCGCACTCTGGACTCTCTGCGTGCCGGCCGTACACACGAGTTCGTTCCAGCTGCTGCGTTGTGCGTACGTGGCAAGCATGAGCAGGAGCAGGAGCAGGATGGGTTCTTTGCATCACTTGCAGTCGCCGGAGAGCTACGTGAGGCTGCAGGGCCAGCGGTGGCGGCGGCGGGGCGCGAGGGGGTTCCGGCTGTGCCCGAGGAACCGCTTCTCCGTGCGGCGGCTGCGGGCCGAGCTGCTCACGTTCCTGGGCCTCGTCGGCCGCTACGTGCGCCTGCTCGTGCGGAAGCTGTCGACCAGCGGCGGCAACGGCTGCGCACGGAGCGGCAGCCGAAGGGTCCTCGTCGTGGCCGGCGGCGGGAGAGACAAGGTGCCGGCGGCCGGGGGCACCGCCGCCAGCCGAAAGCCGGCGCCGTTCATCGCGCGGTCCAACTCGTTCTACTCCCAGGCGATCGCCGATTGCCTCGAGTTCATCAAGCGGAACTCCGTGCCCGTCGAGGATTACGGCAGCGTCAGCGCCCGGAGGTAGGAAGGCAGGCATTCGAGGCTCCGCGTCTGTATGCACGCTTACGTGTTCCCAACGGAGCGTAAATTAAGATGTGAATCTCATACATACACGTGCCACCACACGGATGCAAATGCAATGTAATAGGGTGTTTGAAATTTAGATCGAGTCGCAAATGTTGAATTTTTTTGGTGACGATGTTCATTTGCGTACGCTCGCACGCACGCTACCACATTTTGCATCTCCCATGCACGATTAATCAATATTTTTTGTTATTAGCTAGAGAGTGGACCTTAAACCTTGATGACAGTGTTATTTCAGCGAACAATCGTTCAGGTCTCGGGGATTAGGTTTCGGAGAAAAGGACGGGCACTACTACAGAAAAGACAATCAGTGTCGGTTCAAAACCCCCTACAGTGACGGATTTTGAACCGGCACTGACGAATCGGCAGTGATGAGCTCATGCCATCACTGCCGGTTTGGCATAACCGACAGTGAATGTAGGATATCACTGCCGGTTCTAAGTGATCCGGCAGTGATTTAATTTTTGTAATTTATATTTATTATAGAAACCATCAACATTATATTACAGAAACCATCAACATTTATATTACAGAAATTCATAGATATGTCTTAAACTTATTGTACATACAAATGAGATTACAACATATAATTAGAGTCCAAGTCCAAAAAACCCATTACGCCATAATTATAAATTAAACTACTGTCCATAAATTGACGACAAAATAAATCATGTGGCAGCACCTAATTACACCCAATTCCAGCCAATTGCAATGCCATCTACCAGCACTTCGTGCTCTACCAAATTTGTGCATAACTAAACCTACAATGCACGTACAACACTTTCATACACACACCAATTAACAACACTTGGTGGTCAACCAATCCGTGCAAAACTAAACCTACAATGCACGTTACACACCTTCATACACAGACGCCTGACCTTCATCGCATACCCCAAATAGCAGTGGCAGCTAACTCCCTTATGACACTTGTTCTAGCGGCAGCATTGAAGTGAACTCAGTCGGTAACAGGATACACGGTACTTAATCCATGGTTAATTTCCCACAAGTAATTGTCCATTGCAAAAATTGAAATCAGGACCCATGCTTACTTTTTCCTGGAATAACCAGGCAACCCCTCCAGGAGTTTCCACCTTTCTTTGGTAACCACAAAACGACGCTCTATGACATTACGCAGGTGGCTGTGCACATAGTTAAACTTCTCTTGTTTATTTAACATGCCTGCATCAACACCTTCGAATTCATGCAAATGGTACCTTGTATTCCGATATGGGGTCATGAATCCTTCTCGCTGCATGTATCCAGCGTCCGCCAGGTAATAGCGTCCTACAACAAATGACCAATTCCAAATTACAGGTTAGTGATACAACATATGTACAAAACATGTATAAGCATGTGGATTGTAGATGTTAGTAGCATGCAATACCCTGAGGAGGATGGGAGAAACAAGGATCCTACAAACACTCCCTCAAAACTTTCATGTCGTGACAAGCGCCCGCTTTCCCGGCCGCAACATAAGTGAATCGGCCATGCATGTCCACAATGGCGCAGACATTGAACGAAGCTTGACCTTTCCTGTTAATGAAATCATTTTTGACAGCTTGACTGACTTCTACTTTTATGTGTGTGCCATCAATTGCCCCAATGCAGCCATCAAACCATGGTCGATATGGCGCAAGTTCGTCATGCACACCTCCATATGTCGGGTCCACTGGACATAAAACAGTCTTAGCCCACCTAAACATGACTTTTGCCACAAATGTTGTCTTCCTACTTAGTGTATCTAAAGACCTTTCAAATCTATCCTGACACTCTCTAATGGCAGCCCCGTGAGCGCAGGTCCACACGTACAAACCCAAGGCCTCTACAGAAGAAAATTCATTTGTTCCACGTAGCCCAAACTGAAGCAACTTGTCATGCAGGTTCATAAAAACATCCGGTGTCATCCGCAAATTATCAAAACACCTTCTAGGGTTATTCAAATTCAGTTACATCCATTGAGCCCCAGTCAGTCTAGGTATTAGAGCTGCAGGGTTTACCGTGCCTTGCTGTTGTGCCTGGAGCTCCTGTATCACTGTCAACGCAAATAGGACCTGCGTCATTGTCTGCTTGTCCACATCTTCCTCAGTTTCGACATCCATCACCTTGGGCCGCCTGAAAAACAGACAGTTCATTAGTTCAGAAACCATAAGCAACAAGGCTGCATGCGCCATAGTTCCATGCATAACATTAATAGATGTGACGAAGAACAATCAGCAAAGTCTGAACATGGAATTTAAACCATGCGTGACATATCTAGCAACAAGTAGTTCAGTCACACGACTTATTACACAACCGAACGAATAGTTTTGCACCATATTACATTGTAGGTAACAAGACTGACTAGTACATGAAAAACAAACAAAACAGTAACAGATACACTCATGAAGGAAAACTGATACACTTGTGACTGCCACGTTATCGAGTCGTAGCGCTACTAGTCCTCCAAATCGTCTTCACGAACTCAGTTCGCCCCACAATAGAGAACATATCTAGATAGTTTTCTCGATGGTTCAAGTCAGCTGTGACAGCTAGGGTCTGGTGGAAGAGAGGATCAGCTTCGTCAATGTCGTCTTCCCTAAGAACCTGAAGGACCTTTTTCCTATCAGCTCTAGTTCTTGCAATGGCCTCTTTTCTGGTGGCGCCATCAATCAGAGATTCTTGCATAAAAACCATTGCATCTGCCATCGTGGGTGTCTTGCTACTCTTCTTGCTTGGTGAGCTGTAAACAGAATGCTCTCTGGTGCGACGTGACGTCTAGACGCCTGACCACCACTGCGGTGGTCAGCAGGAGGGTTGTCAGACAGATCTTCAGGTGTGTGTGGGCTATCATGAGTGTGGGTGGGATCTTGCTGATGGCCACCAGCTGAGATCAGGTTGCCCCTATCACGGGGTGTGTGCCCAAATAGGATGAACAATTGCTCAAAGCAAGGTGGGCGTTTGTACTTCTGACCAGCTGGCTGGCTACTCTCCTGCACGTCATGAATGCAAGGGAACGGTGTCAATTAGTTAACCTAAACCCAAAGACGGTAGTGGATTGACACTAGGAAGGATTAGTTAGTACCCCGTGGTTTGTGGCATACCAACTTGGATCTACCGCGACCTCGCCAGATGCAGGGTCGCGGCCTAACCCAGTGTGCTTGTTACCGTCACGCCAATTGAAGTACGACCGTCTCAGCTCGCTAAGCTTGTTCTGGAGTTGCTTCCTGCTGTACCCAAGGTTAGTGGACTGATTGAAAGCAGTTTTAATATTGGTCCATCCAGTAGAGGTTGGCCCTTTGTCCCCCCAATGGCATAGGTCTTTTTGTGTCAGAATTAGATCCAGCAGGATGGACAGGGTGCGCTCATCCCAGGCAGCACGGTCTTGACTCATCTGAACACAAGTATTTGATTGCAAATTAATATGGCTGCGCTATCGGTACTACATAATCAGACTAAGAGCATTACGATAAGGTGAAGCATGCATTGCGAGGTTGTGGTCCGGATTGAAGTACTTGCCTTGTCGGTCAGGCGGCGGCGTTTGCTGCCAACGTGGAGGGTGGATACCTTAGGTGACGACGACGAAGCTGATGAAATTGCCAGTGTGGGTAGGCAGCAGGGGAGTCTACCGACTCAGTTCTGTACAAAGAACAAAAGAAATGTGTGACTACATTGCGCGGTTGGGTGAAGGTAACGAACTCATCGGGCAGCAAGAAGATAGCAGGGTGAGGAACGAACCGTACCTCCCCGTTGGTGGATAACCGGCGAAGTTGGACGCGGATCCGGCGGAAGACGAGAACAAGGGGTTTAAAATGGGGATCCGGCGGCGTGCAGTGGAGGGATCTCCTCGCGGCGGCGTGCGTCGAGCAGAGCAGAGCGGGCGGCGGTGGCGTGCAGTTGCGGCGTCCAGCAGAGCAGAGCGGCGGAGTGGAGGGAGCTCCTCGCGGCGTCGAGGTCGTCGAGGTCCAGTGGGCGGCGGCGGCGTGAAGTGGCTAGCTCGGGCTCGGGCAGAATGGATAAGTGTGGAACGGGCGCGCGTCTGAAATTTTCAGACACGCGCCAGTTCATTAAATAGGGTGGCATCTCACTGCCGGTTCTTATTACAAACCGACAGTGATGTACCATATCAGTGATGATGGAGAATCACTGCCGGTTTGTAATAAGAACCAGTGATAGAGGCACATCACTGCCGGTTCGTCTATAACCGGCAGTGATGTGTGTATTTTTTTAAATTTGTCTTTTGCTTTAGAATTTAAATTACTCCTAATTTTTTACTAGAACTTGAAAAACTCCAAACATAGAAGTTGCATAATTTTTAATTCTCTACAACTTTTGCTGAAGTAGCATATTCAAATTCTTTATAGTTTTTGAATTCCATTTTGAATTTGAATAAGAGTTTAAAATTCAATTATCCCCTTTGTAATTACTCCAAAAATTTGAATAGAAGTTGAAAATCTTCCAACATAGCTTTTGCTAGTTTTGAGTAGCTCTACATTATTTCTTATACACTCAAGGTCTAATTCTTTATAGTTTTGAAATTCCATTTTGAATTTGAATAAGGGTTTAAAATTCAATTACCCCCTTTGTAATTACTCAAAAATTTTGAATAGAAGTTGAAAATCTTCCAACATAGCTTTTTCTAGTTTTGAGAAGCTCTACATTACTGCTTATACATTCAAGGTCTAATTTTTATAGATTTTGAATTCCTTTTGACATGGAACATATCAATCAACAACGTGGTACAACTCATCAATCTCTACAACTCCATATGATCTCAAATTCGATGCAAATTACTAAAACAACATTTCATTAAGGATTACATAGTTTATGATACTCTAACAATTCACGGTGCAAGCACGATGATGGCCTCATCATGGTCACTCCGGAGGTAAGCAGGTTTGTCACCCTCTTCAAGGACATGTAGGGTAACGTCCGCCCCAAAAGGCGCCATTTCTTCATAACCTTTGTACTCTTGTTCGTCTGTCACTCCGTCGACACCTACAATCTTCCTTTTGCCTTGCAATACTACATGTCGTCTTCCATTTGTATTGTTATCCATTGCATAGAAGATTTGCAAAACATCCTTTGCAAGGACGAAGGGGTCATCCTTCCATTCGTGGAGCTATAGGAAAATGCATGCATGGAGTATTAAATCTAAGTAATAAATACTGAATCTATTCCACATCCCATCAAATCTTTCATGCATGTATTGAGTATTAAATGTAAATAATAAATATAACTAAATACAATTTTTATCCATAATTTTCGAGACGAATCTTTCGAACCTAGCTACTCAATGATTATACAATAATTACCCAATAAAAACAAAGTGCTACAATTTTTCTAAATAATTTTGGATCTAAAAGCTACAAAAAATTAACACAAATTGCAACATTCCTGTTCTTGATCATGAAAACTAGCATAGCTCTAACACAAATTGACACAATGTAAACCAACAATTCTAAAGAATTATGCTTGTTACTAACCAAGAGCAAGAAGACATGAGGATCCAAGAGTGAAGAGGAGCCAATAATAGAGATCAAGAGAGCTCCTCACGCACTGTTCTGTACTGCTGAGCAGAGGAGGGAGGGAGACATCACTGCCGGTTCCAGCCACCAACCGACAGTGAAACACCACATCACTGCCGGTTGATGGCTTGAACCGGCAGTGATAGGGCCGAGAGGAATTACTGCCGGTTCAAGCCACCAACCGGTAGTGATGTGGTGTTTCACTGTCGGTTTAGCCCCTGCCCCCAATAATTGGAGGCTTGTCAGAGGAAGAACCGACAGTAAAGGGGCATCATTGTCGGCCCAAACAAAACCGACAGTGATGGGCCGGCAGTGATTTGTAGTAGTGGGGACTCGAATGATCGATGAATTTTCAAACTCATCAGTTTCGTTCAGCGGCGCGTTGAGAGGAGTACGTGGTAGTACGATCGACGCTGGACTGGAGCCATTTCTTAATTTCGCCATGACCCGTGTGCATTAAATATTCTTTTCCTAAACAATAAGCAAGTGATGACGACGAGAGTGATCTTTGACGAAGCTTCTTAAATTTTTCGTTTGTGTGTGTCCAGCTAAAAACGGGGTGGTTTCCGACCAATGCTATTCCAGAATAAATAATACAATAAAGTCTAGCCTGCCAGTACTCTATTTTCTTAACGGTTTTATTGAATAGCTAAAAGATTAGTTGGAGTGGTGTGGATAACGCTGGTTTGTCATTGGTCTTAGCTACTCTCTATTGGTCCCTCAGCCTTAGGTATAGGAGTATACTCCCTCCGTATCCTAATTAGATGACGTTTTGGACAGTGATACGGTCTCCCAAACACAACTTTGACCTCTTGTTTCTATAAAAATATTTATGGAATAATGATATATGTATACTTTTATGAAAATATTTTTCAAAATAAATCTATTCATATAATTTTCACATTTAGAATCTCAACAACTTAAAAGTTATTGATGGTTTATATTCCTAATGTTTGACTCAAAGTTTGTCCAAAACGTCATCTAATTATGATACGGAGGGAGTATATGACGATTAGCTAGTTGGCGATTTGGCGTGACTACCATTGTATTGTTCCAAACAAAAAGAATTGTACCCCGGCCATCCATTCCAAATTACAAGACATTTTCACTTTTCTAGGTACATTGTATATCTAATTATATAGCAAACAATACGTATCTAGAAAATGCTAAATGTCTTATAATTTGAAGTAGAGAGATTACATGAAAGTCTTACTACTATGGGATGCAGTACGTGGTAACCGGTAAACACATGGTAAATATACAAACTAAAGATGGTAATAGGTTTGTACCAAATGGGTATTGTCCAACCATACCCATCCTTATTAGGATAAATTGTACCCATTAAAAATTTTATGGTCATACATGGTATAATTTTGAACCCATATCCATGCCCATGTGGGTATCGGGCATCCGAATGGGTTGCCCATACTTAAGAAAACATATATAAAATTGCATGATATTATTAATTTCTAGTCACTTTATGACAATAAACATATCATAAATTTATAGATATATACGAAATGTAAATATATGCAACACATACACCCATGAGTATGCAAAATATATATACAAATTTGTAGATATATAAGAGATGTAAACGTATAAATAACATCAAATTAGCTATACATATGACCGGATCTCATATGTAAACCAGATATACATGTGACTATGGGTTTGCTGGATATAATACCACGTCCACATCCGCATACCCAATGAAAATGGTTTTTATCCATTAGTATGCCGATGAGTAAGTATTTTAATTTATACTCATGCCCTAATAACATAAGGTATCTATTGCTATATTTAATGCAACTAGTCGGCACATGTTTTTTTTTCTCCTTTTTCTTTCACTAGTCTGCTCGTGATGGGCTATAGCCTATAGGCAATATAAAAGCCCAGCATGGCTAGTGAAATCAACCAATGGGCCACGTGATAGTCTTGTTTATTCCAGTCCATTGGAACAAAACGCTGCATCCCAACCATGTCTGCGAACAGAAAGGGAAGCGCCGAAGCGGTGTCCCTGCTCCATTGATGAACGAAAAGCACTGGGCAGTCGGCCGCGTGTTCCTATGCGCGTGTTCGTGGTTCTCCCATCTGTAACCAAAGAGCATCATTATGTAACCAACAAAGAGCATCATTACAAGCCCCTGAATCCTGATAGAAAAAAAAAAACAAATGCTCATACCAATATACCATTACCAAAATATAATGAAGGGCAAGACGGATAAAAAACAATGAGTATCTCCCGAGTGTCTCTAGCCATACCGTGGAAGCTTCTCGTTGCTACGTTTGTTGAATTTCCATGCGAAAGACGAACGAAAAGCACCACTGCTCTCCCCAGCGATGCCCGGAAAACAAACGGCCTGTTCGTCGGTCGTTTTGGTGACTGATAAGTCGATTGTGACTGTTTTTTTTAGAGAAAAACACTTTTTCAGTGACGGATAAGTCAAAATTGTTAAAATCTTAATTCTACCATAAGATTTTATAATTGTAATGATCTTATAAGGACAGTTTCGAGGATCACATTGGTCCTTCCTCTAAGCCTAACAACTGTAACAAGGGTGAAAAAAAAGACGATCGAAGAGTCATTCTCGTTTTTTAAAAAGTCAATAATTTTTAACTTTGATCAACTATGTTTAACAAAATATTAATATTTATAGCACATAATTAGTATCATTAGATATATCTTTGAATATACTTTCATAACAAACTTATTTAAAGATATAAATGTTTCTATAAATCTAGTTAAAGTTAAAAAAGTTTGATCAGCACGATTTTTCCTAGCAATTCTATTTTTTGGGATGGAGGGAGTATATCATTATAGCATTATTTATTTCCCGTGTAACCCAAGGTACTTATCTAGTAGTTTAAAAATCGCTAAACGCTTCTAAAATTTCAGAGGTTATTTTTTAGTCACCCAACATAATCATATTACTTAGCCTCCAAAACTTATCTAGCAGTTTGATTTTTTTTACACATGTTGCATTGTTACCGTGACCACGTGATGAAGCAACGTGTTTTCGAAAAAAAAGAAAAAGAAAAGAAAAGAAAAGAAAAGAGGAAGCAACGCGGTCACCGATTGGCTGGTCAGCTGGTGTGGGCTTGTACACTGCTGTTCCAGTGACCAGACTACCAGAGACCGACGAGGTGTGAACTGTAATTTGAGATTTCAGAGCGCGCAGGCGCCCCTCTCATAGCCGCCGCCGCCGGCACCACCGTGAAGCCAATCCAAACCGCGTAAGCAGCCATGGAGGGATCTGCCGCTGCGCCGCTCCGCACGCGCGTCTGCATCATCGGGAGCGGTCCCGCGGCGCACACCGCAGCCATCTACGCGGCCCGCGCGGAGCTCAAGCCCGTGCTCTTCGAGGGCTGGATGGCCAACGACATCGCCGCGGGCGGGCAGCTCACCACCACCACCGACGTCGAGAACTTCCCGGGCTTCCCCAACGGCATCATGGGCGCCGACCTCATGGACAACTGCCGCGCGCAGTCCGTGCGGTTTGGCACCAACATCCTCTCCGAGACCGTCACCGCCGTCGACTTTTCAGCCTCCCCCTTCCGCGTCACTGCCGACTCCACAACCGTCCTCGCCGATGCGGTCATCGTTGCCACGGGAGCCGTCGCGCGGCGCCTCCACTTCCCCGGGTCCGATGCATACTGGAACCGCGGCATCTCCGCCTGCGCCGTCTGCGACGGTGCCGCCCCCATCTTCCGTAACAAGCCCATCGCTGTCATAGGCGGCGGCGACTCCGCTATGGAGGAGTCCAACTTCCTCACCAAGTACGGCTCCCACGTCTACATCATCCACCGCCGGAATACCTTCCGTGCTTCCAAGATCATGCAGGCCAGGGCGCTCGACAACCCCAAAATCAAGGTCATCTGGGACTCGGAGGTTGTCGAGGCCTATGGCGGCGCAGACGGCGGCCCATTGGCTGGCGTCAAGGTCAAGAACCTGCTGAATGGTGAGGTCTCGGATCTTCAGGTGGCCGGCCTCTTCTTTGCCATTGGGCACGAGCCGGCGACCAAATTCCTGGGCGGGCAGCTCGAACTCGATTCAGATGGATATGTGGCAACCAAGCCAGGTTCCACTCACACCAGTGTCAAGGGGGTCTTTGCTGCTGGCGACGTGCAGGACAAGAAGTACCGTCAGGCCATTACTGCTGCTGGATCAGGTTTCACTCTACTTCTCTATGATAATATGATTTTGTCTTTCAAGTGATTAATGTTCATACATATCAATCAGGGGAGCTTCTATTCCCCGGTTAGTTTCAGTGGAAACCATGAATGTTCAGTGCCCGGCTCAGTTTTTGTTAGCAATGTAGTGAGACTGTGAGTATGAGGCTTCAACAAGGGAATTCATTAAGACGTAATAGGCTATTCTTGCTTTACAGTAACACCAGACGCATTCCTTGATGATCTGAAGCAATTTAATCTCTGTATCTATGTCACAACATTATCCAAGATGTGACTCTTATAGTTATACTTTTGTAACATAAAAATACGAGGAAGTAATACAAAACAATGCATAAAGTAGTTTAAGATCCTCCAGCAGTCCCCCTATATGTCCCCTATCCGCATAAAACTGTCTTGTTGGTGGTAACTATACGTTTTTCCTACTCCAGCAGTCTCCCCATGGGCTTGTATCTCCCCCAATAGCATGTGGCCCACCCCAACAATAACTTTTCAGCCATCTTTTCCCCTACACAACTGTGGTCACCTTTTATATGGGTATTGGGGGAGATATATCGAGGCACTACTGTAGCAACAACCCTCATATCCACCAAAATAGTATTGGAGGATAGTTTTGTAAGACTTAAACTTCTGCTGATCACTCCTACCCTCTTGCTCTCGGTCAGCCCTGCTGACAGAGGTACAGAGATGATGGCAATAGGCCATTCCTTAGTACTGACTAGGTACAAGAGTAGTTAGAGGTACATCAGCTAGTATGGCTGGTACTAGGAGGACTTTGTGGCTGATCTAAGCCATGTACTAGGAGTACAAGGAGTAGGTAGTAGTGTACCTTGTATGGTACATGTATTGTGTATATAACTTACTAAATTGCAATGGAAAAGGCAGCTTCATTGCCACCATATTCAGTGTTCTGTTCTCTGCCAACGCAGAGAACAAGTGTGTGTGTGTGCTGAGAGCTCAAAGCTCTTCTTCTACCTTGGAGCAGGGGAGAGGGAGAAGGAAGGAGAGCAGGTGCTGCTCACCTGGGCACTAGGAACTAGTGCCAACAAGTTTATTGGGATACTGCTCAAGATGCTCTAGTGACAAATCTGGTGATTTGGTTTCTATATAGGGTAGTTTTCAACGTTGCAGTTCACTAAAAGATTCCTGAACTTAGGGCAACTGAGCATATGGGGATCATTTTTGTGATTCCAAGTTGATGAGGTTTCTGGATTGTCCAGTTGCTACTCCTTTTCACTTATTTGGGCAGAGGCAAATGTATTATTTGTACTGCAAATCATATGAGACAATAAAGTCAGAACTTACTGCATTCATGGATGACAGATAAGTTCCAAGTTCAAGTCTCCTGTGTTCTTGACTTAGAGCTCTGGATGGGCTAGATGTAATAAGACTAAGAGCTGTTCTGAACAATAGCAAGTAGAGTCTTGGTTGAGAAATACCCCAAAGAAAACATTTAGGTGGCATTTAGATGCACAGTGGGATATGGATAAGGATATATGACAGTTTATAAAAGGTTGGGTTAGGGATAAGCATATGTATATTCAGTACCTGTCTAGTGTTTGTTTTGCACTGGGTTAAGGAATGGGAAATAATTTTTGAATGGTCAAAATGCCCTCACCAAATCAACAGAAATTATTAGCACTGTTAATTGGATATATAATATTTTTTTCATACCTTCGGCTGAGAACGGAGATCCTATCCTGGTTGTAACCCACCTATCCTGGTTGTAACCCACCCTCCCAACAGGATACATTCGGTGGGAAATGACACGCTGATTTCCCTTACCCTTTCCTTCCATGTTTCCATTCCTGTGAAACAAACATCAGAAAAGATTTCCAAACCAGCCACATTTCCCCTTCCCGCCCTCAAAATCCCACAATCTAAAGTGCTTGTTAGCTTAAAAATGCTTCAGTTAAGATATACCAGATCATTTGAAATGCTTTAAATCAAAGGATTGAAATTATGCTTTAAATCAAAGGGTTGAAATTTATGATAAATTTGACTTGGCAAAGTGCTCATGTACTGCACAAATAATTATGCTTAATGCTTGAGTGGTTTGTTAAACTAAGAATAAAACGAGTACAGTATATCTTATATATACATCAAAAGAGTTAAGTGTTACTGTTACCACCCTCTGTCCCAAATTATAGGCTGTTTTGGATTTTCTAGATACATAGCTTTTGCTATGCACCTAGATATGATATGTCTAGATACATAATAAAGTTGTTTATCTAGAAAAGCCAAAACGACCTATGAATTGGAACAGAGGGACTATCTGTTTTCTGTAGGAAAGTTCGCATACGATGCATATGCTCTGTACAAAACGACCTATAGATTAGTTAACCTAAACTGCCTAGTAGCTCAGTTTTTGGTATAGCAATGTAGTGAGAGTATGTGGTTTCAAAGAGGAACTTGATTCAGGTACAATAGGAATTATTCATGATGATTTGAAGCAATTCAATTTCTGTAGTTTAATGACAAATTATCCAAGATGTGACTTCAAAATAGGAGGAATTTATTCAAAATAATCCTAAAGTACTTTAATGACAAATTTGGTGATTTGATTTCTCTATGTCCATCATTATAGTGTAGTTTTATACAGAGAAAAAAGAAAAAAAAATAGGTACATTTCAGCGTGCAGTTAACCAAACGATTTCTGAATTTAGGGCAACTGAGCATATGGGGAGTGCTATTGTGACGTAGTAATTTGGGCTGGTAAATTCATATTTGGGATGTTTTATTGTATTTCTTCCAAGTTGATGAGGTTTGACGTATTCATGATATCTAGTTGCAACTGCTGTTCACTTATTTGTGGCAAAGGCTAGGTACTACTCCCTCCATTCCAAATTATATGGCGTTTTGACTTGACTAATTGCTTTTACTATGTATCTAGACATAGTGTATATCTAAGTGCATAACAAAATCTATGTATCTAGAAAAACCAAAACATCTTATAATTTGGAATAGAGGGAGTACAGTTGTACTGCATATCCTATGAGAAAAGAAAGTCAGAAATTATTGTATACATGGATGAGGTTAACAAACAAGAGTTTGACTCTCATGTGTTCTTGAGAGCTCTGGATTGACATAAATATAATAAGATTAAGATCTGTAGTGAAAAATACTACAATATCAAGTAGAGTCTTGGTTGAGATATGCCCAAAAGAAAACCATTTAAAATGCTGCAGCTAAGATATACCGGATCATTTAAAATGTGTTAAATCAGATGATTGAAATTATGATAACTTTTATACGGCAAAGTGCTCCTGAACTGCACAGATGATTATGTCTACTTCATGCTTGATTATTTGTTAAACGAAGGAATAACCAGTGCAATGACTCCTTACACTTAAGAAAGAGTTACCTGTTTTCTCTAGGAAAATCTGCACACGAGATTCATCTGCTTGGTACAAATGTATTAGTTATCATTTAACCCAAAAAGAAATGCATACATTTACTTTTGGTCTGATTTTTACCCAAAATTTGATGTGATTCAAAGTAACAAATCTGTTACTTTGAATATGATTCTGAGGTCCGAGCGGGGGGCTCAGTAGGCTTAGCTCCGACTGGGGTCAAGCTGCCCACCCGCGTTCGAGCTTTGGCTGGTGCGGGTGCCTGACTGTCTTAAGAGTGTCCGGGAGGCTCCACCGTGCATTCTAAAAATAATAATTCTCTGCAAATGTAACTGTGCATCCGTGAAGAATTATTGCCAGAAGTTTAAGAAATGTGATTGAAAGTTCTGACCTCTGATCCTGTTGTTAGAGTCGTAAGTAGGAATGTGGGTTGTGTCTGTCTCTTGATAAGATCAATCTAGGAAACTAGCACGTGTGGTTTCAGCTTGGCAGTTGGCACATACTTGTGGACGTGCGTGACCAATAGCTAATCCTTTATTTACTTGCGGATGTTGCAGGGTGCATGGCCGCATTGGACGCTGAGCACTACCTGCAGGAGATTGGTGCACAGGAGGGAAAGTCTGATTGACTATATCTGGGAGTAGCAACCAGCAGTCCATCGAATGGTCAGTTGCCGGTGCTGAAAGCTGCTCTCTGATGTGCGTTTATGCCATGGGTTGTCATAAACTCAGGATTGAAGAACCTGACGATTTATGTTGCTTAGTATCCCACTATTCTTATCATTAGGATCCAGAAGTACGTTTGAACTGTCTGAGCTTCTATTTACTGGACACCGATTCGTGATTACTGTTTTGAAGTTTTTGGCCTAGTAGATATCAAGTCTCTCATTATTGTGTTAATGGTGGTGTTATGCTGAGCTCATCTCCACTAATCTCGAGCCTCTCAGCTTCAGGTCAGTTTCTTCCTTTCTTTTCAGAGTGCATTGATGTTTTCATTTTTGAACGGAAACATTGATGTTGTCTCGACAGTCTCATATAATGCTACGAAATTTTGACTCAACTTATTAGATCTCTGCACAATGAATTGTTTTTTATGTTATTGTAGTAACTTATAATATCTTAATTTGTACATAGAATAAAAGGAATACTGAGTTGCACGACAAAAATAACAGACACAACGGTGCATAAGCTGTATCATGGTTCTAAAGTTTAGTTATATATGAGGCAGTTGTTTTATAAAACTTCTCTTACCTCCTATATCATCGGCTATGGATGAGACGACATGTGACTGCTGACCTGAAACAATGCTAGATGCTTATTTGCCTTCGGTAAGTGGTTTTAAATGGCGGGCTATAGAAATTAGCGGAAGCTTGACCAAAACGTTATAGCGGCGCTAGTAGCGCGCTATTTGGCTCTATAGCGCGCTATAACGCGCTAATGAGCGTTGCGGTAGCTCCTTCTGGACGCTATTAGCGCGCTATTTTTTTTTCAGTGGTAAGCACAACTGCAGAAGAATGAGAGCCATCGCCAAACTGCTCATGCACATCAGCACATGACCAAATCAGCCTTCTGTAGTTCTGTTGATATATGGTCTTTCGTCATCTTACATTCAGTAAAGCAGCGGAAGAACCAGAGGGCCATCCTCAAACTGCGCATACACGTGACACAACCGGTCTTCTGTTAGTCTATAGAGTACTAGTCTACAATTCTGCTAGTCTATATATGGCCTATACACGGGAGATTCATATTCGTTTGGCTCTTAGATTAGATCAACATGGCATGTACAATCAATAGCTAGCGTGGTAGAGATATCGCTTCACATATGAGGCCCTGTCAGCTCTAGTTTCTCTCCGCCGGCCTTCTCTCTTCATCGTCTCTCATGCCTTGTGCTGTGCCTCTGTCTGGCGACCCATCCAGCATCAGCACCAGGCACCGGCGCCGCGGCTCTGGTTTTTGGGGAACACGAGCTGCCCTACGACGCAGCCGAGGTTGCATGGCCGGTCCTCAATCCTCGTCGATCTGCTCCATGGCCACGGTCTGGATCCAAGGCATGACTATAGGGTGAGTATGCATGTAAGGTCTCCCTAAATTCTGGATTTAGTAGACACGGGTTTGGGGGAAGGAAGAGCAATAACAGGAGGGCAGAAGAAGGAAGATAAAATATGTTTACAGAATATACTCACGCTAACTACAATACACGCGTGTATTTAACTACACCGTCCTGGGCTCACAGGACCTCACAGCTTGGACCTGGCCCATTTTTTCGCACAAGGCCCACCAGTTGCTTCATGTGACAGTTCCATGGCCTTGCTTCATAAATTGTGGTGGAGCACTTATAAAAAAAAATGTGGTGGAGGAGCAGCAGCCTGCTGCGTTGCTTGACCATTGGAGAGGGAAGATTGGAAGCTGCTGCTTCTTGCTCTTTTCTGTTTTTTATTCTGAATTCTGAATTGGTAAAGACATGAACAGAGAAAGGAAATTGGAGGGAGATTTGATTTTGGCTTTGATCTAGTTCTGCTACATCTCACAATCTCAGCTCGTTCACAAATCACAACCTCACTGAGCCCATCTTGAGGTGGTCCCCTAGAGTTGGGCCATCAACATAAAGCCTCATCAGACAAGACGATCCCAATATACATCCTTGTCCTAGAGCCTTATCAAGCAATATTATACACCTCAACATACAAGATGTGAACCAATACAATCCACCAACATATATAGGCAGTAGGGTATTACCTTCTCAAGATGGCATGAACCTCTACAAACTCTGAGTCTCATATGCCACCTTCTAGTTTCTGAAGCCACACAATTCCAAATTCATTATTGCTGGATGAAAACACCGACGATTAGCTTGCCAAGCAGGCACATGTGTGCATATCTATCTATAAGAGGCTAGAAGGCCTAGATGATCTAAATCAAATTAGTTTTTTCTTGGGGTCACACCATTCGCTTTGGTACTCTAAACTTCATCATTGACTCGATGGGGCACCTAGCCCTCTAAGTCGCTAGATATCCTTCAATGTCCCTTAGTGTTTGTCACCATCCATCGAGTCACAATGACATCTCTCAGTGTCCCTTGGGGTCACTTGCTATTCTTCAATGTCACTTGACACACCACACACCGTCCTTCAGCATATCTTGACAACCCTTGGCATATCTTGACATCCCCCAATGTCATGACTCCCAAGGTTCACTCGGTGTCCCTTGGTGCCCTTGAAGTCCCTCCACGTCCTTTAGCATCCCTTGACATCCCTTAATGTCGCCACCCCTGACAACATCATCATTACCGACATCGTGGCCAACCTCAACCAGAGTCGATCATGCCACCATCATCAACATCAATACAAAAAACAACACCGTCATGTTCAACCCATCCAAATTGGTCACACTGCCACTGACAACATCGCTGCCACCTATAACTTCATTATCTCAATCAGAGCCAGTCACGCTGCCATCGATAGCGCTATCATAGGCTTGTCCAGAGTTGACAACGTCACCATGGACAATGTAACTATGATTAGCAATGTCATGAATCTCGACTCCTCCAAGTTAGTCATGTCAATGTCGACAACATCATTAGGCTCGACCCCTTTGAATCGATAATACCACTGATAATGCCGCCATGCATCTCATCAACTTAAATAAGTTACTTTCACAACCGTTTTCATGCCATGCTATATATGTTTTTGTTTTACTAGATATATGCTCATGCATTGAATCGGGTTCATAAAATTTTGCCCCTGTCTATGGCAACGCACGTGGCTTGCAGTGTAGTTAAGCTAATTTGATCATTTTTAGAAACTACTAAAAATATATAATAGAAGGGATTTGATTTGATTAATCAGCCCAAAAGTCAACCCTCCATCCCAATAACAAAGTCCCTTATACCCCGTTTGGGTGTAGATATTGGAGGTTAGAATTGGGAATTGGAATCACGTTTCCTAAATTCCGTTGTTTGGATCTCCATGTAATTAATATTTGGAATTGCACATGCAAGAAAGTCCGACCTTTGTATATTTGAATATGTGTGATAGTATAATGTATCCTTCGTGTTTTGAGTGTTGTAGCAATTTGTATGCATTTGTTTATATTGGAGATAAAAGTAATCTTGGCCCCATGTCATACATTAATCCCGACCCCACGTTATATATATAGGAGATAATACTTTATATTTTTGGAGGAATTATATTAAAAGGAAAACACAAGAAGGTACACGTGACAATCACTCTCTCTATCTCGCCCCCTCTCTTTTATAAATTGGCACGAGTAGCATTTTTGTTACAAATTGGTTGCCCCCTCTCTCACTCTCTCTCTTGCTGGATCCTTCCCTAGACGCAGATTGATCGACTCCATGTCCCACTAGATCCAATCCTCTCGCGGTAGCACACATTGAACATGATGCATGGACAGAGCAACTCACGAACCACAGATCAGTTATCATATCTAGTTTTGGTGAAGAAACTGGCCTTCCATTGGTGATTTCCCATGCAACAAGCTTGTTAGAGTGATTGAGCGGTGGCCTATGAAAGAAAACCAGAACCTTGGTCGTGTTTACTTCAAGTGCAAGAGGAATAATGGAGTGAGCTACTATGTCACTTCTTTGGCAATAACTATTGCAATGCTTGTTTTTTTTAACAAATATGGTTACTACGAATGGTAGGGATAGTATCTTGAGGATTTGAAAAAGTCAGGCACAATCCAAAGTTAGGCTAATGGAGTCGGAGGACGAAGGAAGCGAAGGCCACTCGAATGGCGGAGCTAATATGAAAGCATTGGAACTCATCATGTAAAACCTGCAGCTGAAGATGAACATGTTTATCTTTTTTTCTTTGCTGTGTTATGGTTATTGAATTTGGAATATCATGTATTATGTTGTATTGAAGTAGGTCATCCACATGTTATATTTGGAATGCTCTATTTCCTACTAACTAGGACCATGTATAAAAAATGGCAAATAACTTGTTTGGTTTGTGAAGGGTGTTTAGTTGGCTATAGTTGTGTGGATGCAAGCTTAGATGAGATTGTGTTTGGTATGCTGAATCTTAAGTTGCACGAGCAGATGCAACTTGTTGAGAAGGTGTTTGGTTGTCTGTGTTCTATGATAAAACGAAAGAAATCATCATAGAAAACGATCTTCTATGATAGTTCTTGAGTCGCCATTAGGATTTTCGTCATAAATGTGTAGATCTCTACTAGTGGCATACAATCCACCAAAATAGAACATAGGGTATTATCTCTTCTCAAGGGTCCAAAACTATAAAAACTTTGGGTCTCATGTGCCACCATGTACTTCTCTTTTTGTACACTCCAAATTCACTATTTTCGAATAAGAACAACAAAAAACAATAAATGAACGCAACAAGATTTCCAAAGCACATTTCATTTTTGGACATATGGTAGCGATGACATTTAATTATTTTAGTACACGTTGGACATTGATTTGTTCACATTTGAGTTTCATTTATGTTTCCAAGGTAAGGATGAAACAATCTAGTCACAATGGGTTCTCGTGTCATTTTCAAAGCACAACACCAAATGTTTTTCCAATTAGGGTTTTATTGCATTTCTATGGCCTAGTTAAGGCCTTATCTCATAAAGTTCTCGCTCCTAAAAATACATGGATTCCTTTGGAGCTAGGTATTTATTTGTAGCTCTAGAAAATCCTAGATCTAGAGAGTTATAGATATGTTTGAGATCCTTTAGATGATTCATTTTAATTGTCTAGAGTTTATATTAGATATAAATGTCTAAACCACTTTTACTTAATTTCCAATCTAGATCGCGAAGTTGGAGCCACACCAAATGGACCCTAAATTTATATACTAGGTTTACATGAAACCCATTCCCAGGCTCCACATAAAGTTCTTGCTATTTCAACAGTTTAGCAAATGTGTCATCCCAATTAATGAGAATAGAACTCTTATAAAACTAACATTAACAATGCCTAATTTCAAACATATATAGTATGTATTCTCTCGATCATATATCACTACTACTGCAAACTTAACCGAGACGGGCAGAATGGATTAACCTAGGCGGGCATCACAATCGTCTCGGCTGAAAGATTAAGATAAATCAATCTTTCTCGAGGCGGTTGAAATTCCCACCTTAGTAAATCAAATAAAAAAAGAAAATTCGTGGATAAACCCAACTAGCCCATCCACGGGCTTGCCACGAGCCCGCGCCTGCCTTCTGTGCTTCGGGCTCGCCTTATCCTACATAGGAGTAATGGAGCATAGTGGCCTACGTGTATATACAGAGCTACCCCTTTTGCGTGGTAAAGAAATACTACCCCAAATATATATATATAAATGTGTCATTTAGAGCACGATTTAGTCAAACCTTATAAATTACAAACACCAAAACTATTAAATTTTTGAATCTCTAAAAACTTATATGTGTAGAACTAGATTGAAAAATAGTTGAAATATTTCATAAACTTTCAGCATTTAAAGATATATATGCATACACACACACTGCCAACGATATGCTAGCATAAAAATTAAAAACCATATATGCACATATATAAAGAACATTATAGATAAAAAAGGTCATTTATGTGCATGCATGTGTCATTTTATAACGTTAATATACACATTAAATGAACGCACAATATCATAACTTAATTTTACAAATAGGTCAGAGAAAACTCTTATTGTTTTGTAGCACAATATAGGATATATATATACCCATATCTAGCACACGTATTTTTCAAATTTAGTAAACTTGTAGAAAGAGAAGCAAAAATGAAAAAAATGTGATTACGAGTGAAGTGATCTGAGTAATGGGAGTTCAAGTCCTTCAATATTGTATTTAGTACATAACAACTTCCTATGCATATACAAATGTTTCACTTTATATTTTATGCTATACCCTTGTTTTAGAAATTGAGATAAGCAAAATCTAGTTTATCAATTATATTGTTGTAGCTATAGCGTGTCAAACTAGATTTGCAATTTCGCATGACAGCCGCAGTCAACAACGACAAAACCATGTTAATATTTTCTGCGTCGCAAGCATGTTATCATGTATTTAAATTTCCTAGTCAGCAGGGTAAACCTTCAGTTCAATTTAAATATTACCACTTCATGCTATATGTTGTCAATTTTGACAGAGAGGCATCTAATAATAAAGGATAGTACTGAAAAAAATTATCATTATATTGCATGCAACCAATTGCAGATTATAGTCAACTTGTTTTATATTGGGTTAAATTTTAACTTATGTTACTAATCACAAGAAACGGCAGCATAACTTCATGAAGGACCATATATATTGTTCGCAAATTATGTTCGAAATTAACCAACAGACAACAATTTTAATACAGTTTGCTATGTTTAGGAGATCATATTAAGACACCTACAATTATGATCGAGAGAAAATAGCTAGAAAATGTCGTGCATCTTGGAGCAAGAGCAACAACACCTCATCTGACGAAGCAGCGGGCCGGTCGACAAGTGGCCATGCATGAGGGAGAGGGAGAGGGAGAGAGAGAGGGAGAGGGAGAGAGAGAGAGAGAGAGAGAGAGAAGAGAGAGAGAGAGCCAGGCGCATTGGCATCTCTCCAACGACAAAAGTTTACAAAGCATGAGCAAGTTCCAAAGCTGGAGGCTTTCTTCAATTCGCGCGCGCTCCACAAATTATGCAAAAGCGAAAGCTTTCGCCCTTTTTCCATTTAAGGAGCTGCAGGAAACGGACCCCCTCTTTCCAGAATTGTGCATTTGTACTTGGAGGGTGCAAGATCCAGATGCAGGATCGTACGTCTGTCGTCGTCTGCTTCCTGCAGCTAGCGTCAACTTTGGTCTTGGCGTTTTATGGTCAGTGTCCCCGGCCCACTGCAGGTTTGTGATACAGTAGTACTGCAGCGGCAATGCGGCATCACTGAGTCACTGCCACTTCTTTGCACCTCTACTAGTAGTATTATTGTACTCCTATCTCTCTTCATGCTACAGAGCACTACAGCTAGCTAGCCATCGTCTTCTGGCTATACTCCTACGTCTACGTGTATCTCAGACACATGACTCCAGAGGCCATTAAAATGCAGCAGGCGAAACAAATAGACAGAGAGGGAAAGACAAGGCTTTTGGTCCCTCTCCTGGACCTCGCATCCTGCGGTCCTGCCAACCAAGTACAGAAACCAGTACTCATGCATACTACCCTGTGTGCTCATCATACAGCAATTCATAGGAGGAAAGAAAGGAAGGAAGAACTCTTTCATGAACTGAGGCAGGCCTCTTTCTTGAATCTTGAGAAAAACACAATGTCCAAAGTCCAAACACATGCACACAAGATATCTGCAGTCTGGAGTCTAGACTACTTGCCTACGTTTCAGATATTGGAATAAGCTAACATATATTTGACCCAAGTAACGTTAGCTTGAAACATTTGACATTGACTAGGTTGAACCTTTCAATATTTGACTGAATATTATCGTGTGAGGAAAGAGAAATGAAAACATATTTGTGAAAGCGACCGTGAAAAAGTTGTTGTAATGTATATGGGTACAGCCATTGTAGAGAGGGGATAAGCAAATTGTTTATAAATAGGAACATCATTCTACAGCAAGAGATACAATCAGAATACAATAACACAACACAAATGAAAATGAAAAAAAAAAGAAAAGAAAAGAAAAGAAACGCTGGAAACACAAAACATCGGATCTCACTGACCTTTAGTTTATTGAGCTAGCTCTTGCATGCATCCAATCTCTAGCTTCCTCGTGTCCTTGATTAATCATCACTACCTTCTTGCAACACCTCATGATTTGCAATGCATCCTCATCTGGCCTCATGCGTAAACGCATGCATTATATATATTATAGCGCCCAGATCGATGATGAAAGGTCTCTTCTATGAACAATAATCTAGCATGGATTTACATGTCTCAGGCTCAGCTCCATTAAGCCTAGCTTCAACTCCCGGTTTAGCTAGGATGGCAAGAGCTGGTTGGTCGATCGGCACCATTTGAATCTTTGTGTGAGATGATGTCGATGCGAATCGGGTGTCTCAAGGCATGGATCAAAACGGTGGTGGCCGGACTCCGCCGCCACCGCCTCCACTCCAGCCTCCGAAGTTGTCTCCCGGTAGCTGGTAGGCGCCTACATTCCCAGCGAGGTTGTAGAGCGACATGCCGCCACCGCCGGCGTCGCCTCCGGTCACACCAGAGGACTGAGACGCCGTGGGCTGCTGGCCTGGGGGTCCAGCCGACTGCGCCACTTGATCTTGTGGTTCGGCTCCGGTGGCGGCAGCCGCGGCGGCTGTCTCTTCTTCCTCCCCCTCCAGCGGGAGCCGCTCGTACACGGCGTTCGAGAACGACGCAGCCATGAGGACGACGGGCCCCGCGGCGACCAGCGGGCCCACCACGCTGCCGCCGATGACCTGGCCCTGGCCGCCGGAGAGGAACACCGTGAGGCCGCTGGCGCCTGGGGGAGCGGGCGGCGGCAGCACGGTGCCGGTGAGGGAGAGGATCTCGAAGCGGCCCCTGAGCGTGGCCACCATGCTCCCGGGAGGAGACGCGCCGGGCTGCCTGAGCGCCACGTTGACGACGGCGCCCCCGCCGCTGAGCACGCAGACGCCGCGGCCCCGGCGGCGCGCGTACTCCGCGACGCAGTCGACGACGTCGGCGCCGGCCGCGACCTCGAGCACGTGCGAGTGCAGCGCGTTGGGGCTGTCGCGCGTCACGATGATGGGCGGCTTGGGCTTGTTCTTGGAGCCCGGCGGGCGCCCTCGCGGCCGCCGCGTGGGCGTGCCCGTGCCGCCGCCGCTGCCACCCTCGACTAGGACCATGGCCGACGAGGACGGCTGGTCGCTGCCGCCGCTCCCGCTCCCGCCAGCCTCGCCGGCCTCGCCGCCGACGGGGCTCTTGTCCGGAGACATCTTGTGGTGCTCCGTCTTGACGTGGGAATTGGGCGACAGCGGCGAGGGCTGCTGCTGCGGCCGGAGCAGCTGGTGGAAGTAGCGCGAGCTGCCGGCCCCGCCCGGGTCCATTCCGGGCATGGCCGTGTCATCTGGCCGCTCCCACCACTTGCCGGCCGCCAGCTTCACGGTCTGCTGGATCGGGCGCGTGCAGAAGCTTCAGTCGCCGTCACCAGCACCGCTGCACCACGGCTAGAGAGCTGCGCCTGGACCTGGACACGACAGCAAAGCATTCGCCCCTTATTAGTCCCTTATATACTATACTTATAAATTAAAGCAGATTAATTTGCATGCCACAGTGCATCAGAAGCGCGAAACGAAGAATGGAATCACCGATAGATACGAGCAGCTAGCTAGCAGCTTAACACACGAAATGAGAGATGTTTCCCTTTCCGCGCTATTCTCCGAAGCTAGCTTTTGACTTGCGTTGACAGGACTCTAGCTAGCTAGTGATGATGGAATGGAATGGCAGATGCACTAACCGGTAAAGAGACTAATCTAGCTAGCTTGTTCTTTACCTCCGGCAGAAGCGAGCTATCTTCTCCTCCACGACGCTGTGCTGCACAAGCTTCCTTCCTTGTACCTTTAGCAACAACCCCGTCGGCCGACCGCCTCGCTTCGTTCCTAAAGGGAGAACGAAGCACCTAAGAACCCTCCTCTCCTCGTGAAAGACAACAGAGCACGCTGAATGACACAGCAGCCGCAAGAGAGAGGACGGAGGCAGGCAAAGGAGAGGCTTTGCGTTTATAGGCGCAGGGACGAGCTAGCTAGCACGAACTAGGAAGGAGGGATGGAGAAGATGGATCTAGAAGCGCGGGGAGGATCAGAGCCACCGTAGCGGCGGCGCGGACGGGGGCAGGAGCGAGCGAGACGGGAGAGCGTGCGGCGGCCCCGAATTAAAGGCGAGGGCGAGAGGGTGGAGGGGGACGGCGAGGGATGGGGGGTGGCGCTGCTGATAAGGTCCCTGCCTGCCTTTCCCTCTCTGCCCCTCTCTATTTCGGTTCGGTCAGGCCGGGTCCAATGATCCCTTCCCCTTCCCCTTCCCCTTCCCACCCACCAACTCCCCCGTTTTCACTCGGCAAGGAAGGGAGGAAGGCCGGCCGGCCGAGGGGGCGTACGAACGTGTAGGCCAGGCGGTGGCGGGCCAGGAGAGCGAGGAAAACCCAGCCAGCGCCGAGGCCCGCCCGCGCGCAAAGCAACACGCCGTGGACTAGTTTGTCGCGTTCGTTGAACGGGAGAATGCAGGCAGGCGACGAGCGCCGCGGGGCCGAGTGGATCGACCAGACGGCCGGCCGGGCCCGCGCGGTGTAGGGCAGGCGCCCCGCACCGCCGCGATGCGATGCGATGCGTTCTGACGGGCGGGAAACGTCTGGTACCAGTGTACGACTCGGCGGCACTGCGTGCGGGACGTGTTGGTGGACCACGGCGCCCCGGACGGCCTCCCGCAGCCGTCCGCGGATTAACGGAGAGAGAGCGTCCGTGCAGGCGCCGGGCGCGGGGGCAGGGCGGCCAGGCGCGGCCCGCGGGGCGATCGGTGCCGTCAATCCGCGCCGATGTACAGCTACTGGTGCGGTGTAATAGGATGCTCGTCACGTCACGTCACGTCACGTCAGGTCGCTGGGCGGCAGCGCCCAGAGGTGCGCAGAGGGCGTTCAATGATGGGCGGTTTGCTGTTGTGGTTCCCGGCCGCTGTCTTCCTGCAATCCGGCCTGGCCTGGACTATTTCAATGTGGGAATTTCAGGTCTGATTCTCGATTTTGCTAGTTTAAAGTTTTGAAACATAATAATAAAAAATTGTTTGTGAGTACTATTTTTTTTTATGAAATCATATAAGCTTTAAATATTCTAAGCGAGTAAAAAAAGTATATCATGATTGTAGTAAAACAAATTTTGGTAAAATAAAACCGGTTTCAAACATTAAATTTTGGTTAAAACAATTTTTTATGAATTCTCTAACATTAAATCAGATTTTGGTATTTTTAAAACAAACGGTGGGGTTGAAAACACCATGAGCGGTCAACAAGTAAAGAAAATAATGAGGGATGGTTTTGACCTTTTCGCAGTTCATATGTCCATGTATCTATCAATCAGGGATAATGGATGAAATTGAGACGAAAATCATAAGTTTAAGGGTCAAAGTGTTCGTTTTGATAGTTCAGGGGTCAATTTGAGCCTTCGGTGATAGTTGAGGGATCAAAGTAGCCGTTTTGGTAGTTCAAGGGCCAATTTGAGCCTTCGATGATAGTTGAGGGGTGAAAACGACTATTTTGCCTATTTTTTTAGTGAATGAGACGAGAAGAAGAACTACTAAATTTGGAGTCATTTACAAAGATTGTTGAAGATATTTTTCCTTTAACGTACTTAAGTAGTCAAATTTACCTTTATAAATTGTTTTGGCTAATCTTTTAGAGATGCTCTTATATTGGCATATGGTCTATGCTCTCATTTGTGCATTACCTTGGTAGATCCAATGATCTCACTCGCGATTTGCTGTCGACGGGGATGTCACCTATCATTGATGTCGTTAAATCCTAGAATAAATCTAGATAAATGAGTATTCGTGCCAAGTCGAGGGCTTGAACCCGGGTGGGAAAGTTCCACCACAAAAAACCCAACCAAGACTTATGAAATATATTTTAATTAGACTTTTGTTTGAACTTATATATATTATTAATATATTTTTTGAAAATATTGGTTAAACTTAGAGAACTTCTAAAGTCAACAATAAATTAAAACGGAGGGAGTATAATCTCAAGATAATCTAGGAATTCAAACACCCTAGATATTTTTTAATCTAAAATCCACATTTTACAACCTCTTTCTATAAATATAGATCATCATAATTCTTTTAGGTTCTAAACATACCCTAAATCATGAAAAGGCAGAAATGATGTTGGAAATAAAAGTCTTCATGTCGTTATTGCTGGTGAAGATGTCAATGTTGTAGTTGTCGCCCTCATCTTCAATAGAGCCGCCATGGAGAGAAGAAGGAGAAGATAAATCCCTAATACCAAGAAAATTAACATGAAGATACCCTAAAGAGTCGATTTACTAGAAAGACTTATATTTAAACGATGAATCTCCATTCCGTTTCCCTTAAGCCTTTGGCGAGATATCAGGGAAAAAAGAAGTGGATCAACGATGATAGACGACGGAGGCGGCGGCAACACTTAGGGCAAAGGCGTGTGACGCGTCCTATAAGAAAAAAAAGTATAATAAGATGGAGGAGAGAGGAGAGGAGAGAGACCGACTATAAGGTTAATAATCAACTTGGCACAAGAATGAAAAAAATATTAAAAAATATATAGAGTATGTATTAATTATGAAAAATTAACTATTTTATAATTAAACCGAGAGAAGACTATAAAAAAATCTTACATATGCTGGGTGACTATAACTATTAACCTTTACCTCCCTCGGACGGTCTGGAGCCTGGAGCAAGGTGTCCATCCAACCAAAATCTCCCGGGCCCATCAGCCGATATGAAATTGAGCAAACCAGGAAAGCAGGGGCCTTGCAATTTGTGATCAAGCTTTCCTGGGTGGACATGGCTGACCTTGGCACCTTGCTCAACCTGACAGGCTGACACTAACGTATTTTAAATTATGCACGAGTCATTATCATGTGACGCACAGAGCGAAACAAATTGAATGACTAGGCCCTGATTGGTTGGATCTCGAGAATTATATACTCCGTATATATACGCGGCCGCCATCGCGAATAATGATGGGATGACGACAAATGAAGGTGAGGACACATGATCGAGCTGTGGCTCGCAGACGACGGATCGGAGCAAGGAAACTCAAGTACTCCTGTACTGTACTACTCCTACACTACGCAGCATGAAGCTGCTCATAGTCCATGACAGTGATTTAGTTTTCTCCGTCGCGTCGTCAGAGTCCATGATAGTGATTTTCTCCGTCGCATCGTTTACTTCTCCAATGGCTTTTACTCTTTCTGATTTTCTTTCTCGATCCCCCTTCCCCCTACCAATTCAAGAGGAAGACATTGACATCCGTGACAATCTTTAATTAATATTATGCTGCATGGTGGGTAGTATGTACGTTTCTGCTGTAATGATTTGCAATAGGAATATGATTGAGCTGTATGGAAATTAAGTTCTTGCTGATTTGAAATTTTGAATATGTACGGAGTACTCTTTCTGTTCGTTTTTTTTTGCCATTTTTAATCTAGATCTGTGCTCGCCAAAGCTTACAATTTTACACCTATAAAAACTAAGACCTAATGCTCTGTTGCGAACACATGGTTGATATGTGTCCATGATGTTCAATTTTGTGATCAGTGATTGTCCAACACTTGAGCGTTTCAGTTTGAGTGGCTTTACACTGACCCTTGCGAAAGCATGTGTGTGCCTGTCTATCGACTTGTGGTGTGCAGGTGCTATGCTCGGAGATAGTAGTCAATGGCATGGAGAAGGTCGAGTAGAGGCTTGCCGTGCCGATGGACTGAGAGCGGTGAAGGGCGGAAGAGGGGCTCGGACTGAGGGACCATGGGCGCCGGAGGACTAGCTGTGGTGGCTAGTACTTGGCACCGACGAGCGCGAGAAGACATGGAGGTAGACTGAGTTGACCGAGTCAAGACGACGGACGAGCGGGTCGAGCGGAGGCTCATGGGACTCGAAGTCCGACCGGGCGAGGACAAGGTGACTCGAGTCGAGTGGTTTGGTGGTTTGGGCCTCAAAACCATCGGAGGACGGTTTTCGAGTTTGGGCCTCAAAACTCGGGGTTTAGTAGATGAGCCCAAAGCTACCGGTGGCGGGTTTGCGCCTCAAAACCCAGGCAGAGCTTCCGAGGAAGCGGGGATGACACGTGGCGGAATACTGGAGGTTGCGTCGAGGCGACGGCAACTCCTGGCAGGAAGCGGGGCCGTCCATTAAAAATCGAGGAGATATTTTCCAGAGCTTAGACTGCAATGCTTAGGCTAGGTAGTTCACTCATGTATCTAGGGGGGTCTTTGGGAAATAGTCAAAGCCCGATAAATAAGGCATGAAGGGGTATCCCTCATCCCATCTCTTGCATTTTTCTCCTCCCACCTAAACTCCTAGGGTTTCCCTTCCTCTAGTCTTCTTGCTTGAGATCCACCGTGTCTCCGGTGTAAGAACTTGAGATTGTTGCGAGGAATCGGAGGCCGTAACCTCCGTAGGCTATGGTGCCTTTGATTTCTTGATCGTGTCCCCGTTTTTCTTATGTTCTTCGCGTTTTGCTTTTTGCTCCCTTTTGTTCCCGAGATGAAATCTCTTTGTTGGGAGTAGCTCTTGCAATTCCGTTTGAACCAAGTTGTTCGTATTCGAGAGGAGCATCTTTGCACCGAAGGATCCATCCCCAAACCTCTTGAGTACGTAGATCGAGCGATTTCTTTGTGAGGTTCTTCGCTCTTAAGTTTTCCTCCGAATTTCTTTTCTTCCCTTCACACTAGAACAAATTGAGCGATGATTTCTTTGGGATAGCTCCCCAACTACACTAGGATTATGCCTATAAAGTTTGGTTACAGTTGGTGATCATTTAGTCAAGTTTTGGGAAGATTTGGCGAAGAGAAATTCGTTTTTCGCGTTGACTGCGTTCTGCTCGGGGGCGCCGCACGCTCTGTCAAGAGGCGCCGGAGGCTAGGACGTGCTGACGTCAGCGTCCGTCGCTCGCTCTGTCTGCGCGGCTTAAGTTTACGTCGGACGCTCACCATCGTCCGTCGCCTACCCGCCGAAGCGTTCGTCGGTTTTAGAGTCGTGCAGGCTCTCTGTGTGTTTTGCGTCAGACGCTCTCCAGCGTCCGTCGCCGGTTCGCCAGACGCGCCGGTCGCCTGGAGGACCTCTCGGGTTCGGCTCTGCATACGCGTCAGATGCTCGTTCAGCGTCCGTTGCTTCCCGTTGCAGCGTCCGTCGCCCAGCGTATGTTGCACTGCGTTGGAGCGTCTGTTGCCAGTGTCTTCAGCGTCCATCGGCTGCTTTTTGACTTTTTTGCTTTGAGTTCTTGCCTCTTTCCCATAGGGGTTGAGAACTCAATCTTGAGGGTTTCCGGTGAGTTTTTCTCCACTGCTGGTGAGCTTTCATTTCTCCGTTTTCGTCTGAATCCCCGCCCGCGTTACTCGGGGGAGGTTGAACACCCATCAACTGGGTTGTGTTTTTGGGAAGAGTGGCCCGAATATTTCGAGAGAAATTTGAGGCTCCCATTCACCCCCTCTGGTCGCCATTCTCGGTCCTTCAATTGGTATCGAAGCCGGTTAAGGATCAATCCACCTTACACGGTTCTTGATCCGCGAAGGCGACATGGAGCAAGGTGTTGGCAAACCTCTGTTTTTCGATGGATCGAATTTCGCCTAATGGAAGGTGCGCATGTCCGCTTACCTTCAAGGGCTTGATTCGAAGATCTGGGAGATTTGTGAGAATGCGGACTATGTGGTTCTTGGTGCTCGGATCAATGAGCTTCAAATCACGCAACATGCATCGAACGCAAGAGCCCGTAGCATTCTCTTTTCAAGTTTGTCTCTTCCTGAGTTTGAGCGAGTTTCGAGTCTCACTATGGCACGGGAGATCTGGCAAACACTTGTGTGATATCATGAGGGCAATCCTCAGATCAAGTCTAGACTTTTGGACACGTACCGTAGGGAGTACGAGAACTTTGTTCCGTTGGCCGGCGAATCTATTGACGGGATGTTCACTCGCTTCCAATCTATCATCAACAAGATGCATGCTAATCGAGTCAACTTGCCTTATGATGATCATGAGATGACTATCAAGCTTTTGCATGCTCTTGATCGGAAGGTGTGGGAGATGAAGGTGGCTGCTATTCAGGAGTCACCGGGTTATGATGCCCTGACCGTAGACGAGTTGTTCAGCAAGCTCAAGTCCTTAGAGATTGACCACCAGACCCGGGCCAAGCTTGAGAACCCGTCGAACCCTTCCATGGCGTTGGTTTCCGGCCTCGGTGGTGTCTTCTTCTTCCTCTAACCCTTCACACTCTTCGTTCGCTTTGTCCTTGATCTCTGTGACAGAGGAACAAGTGGAGGAGCTTGGAGATGATGAGCTGGCCTTGATCATCACTAAGTTCTCATGGTTTCACAACAACCGTTTGAACCAACGATGTGGTGGCACGGCCAAGGGGTGCTACCGTTGCGATGATGAGGATCACTTCATCGCAAACTGCCCCAAGAAAGCTACGGGTGACTCCAAGCGCAAGGACAAGCGCGAGCACCGCTTCGAGGACAAGAACAAGGCCAAGGGCGGCCACAACCGAAGATCCTCGAAGAAGGTGATCGACAAGGTGAAGGCCAAGCACCGAGCCTTCCTCGCCTCCCTTAGCGACATCGATGTCTCCACTGATGGGGGTTCTTCTTCGAGCGACGACGATGAGTCGAAGGGAAAGGTTGAGGACAAGCTCAACGGCCTCTGCTTCTATGCCAACGCCAAGCATGGTAGCTTTTGCAACATGGCGATTGAAGAAGGCAAGGTCGGCAAGCGCAAGGATGACTCCGACTACGACTCCGACACACCCGAGGTATCACCCACCGTCGAATCCCTCTCTCTCGAGCTTGAGTCTCTGAACGACACCTTGCTTAGTCGGGATGCTTTGCTCAAGTGTGCCGCTTGTGAGAGGAACGATTTCAAGGCAAAGTACCTTAGCACGCTTCATGAGCTAGAGTTTGCTAGGGCACAAGTGGTGGTTACCGAGGAGGTAGAGTGTGATGCTTATGCCATCCACATGTCTGATCTTGTCACACTGCAGGACAAGTATGACACTCTACTTGAGGAGATTAGTGAGCCGAAGGCTAGGCCTAGCTTACTTGGTGCGTACAAGTCTTACTTAGGCTTGCGTTCTGAGCTGGCATAGAAGGATGCTAGGATCGCTGTGTTAGAGAAGGTCAGCTCAGATAGCACTAGAGAGTCAGACCGCTTTGAGGCTTTGGAGCTTGAGATCGCGTCATGCAGACACGACAAGATGCGTACCGAGGAAGAAAACACATACCTTCGATCCATCTTGAGCTGGGTGTCTTGTCGAGAGCCGTAGTTGGGCATGATGCTCAACCAATGCAAAAGGGTTGACAGCACGGGAGTAGGCTTTGCTATAGGTGGGAAGGATGATAGCATGTTCGGTAAGATCGGTGAGTGCAGTGGTTTGAGCGAGAGTGAAAAACCCACCACAGCTCCCAAGTTTACCAAGATCACCCCACCTAAGCCTACCAACCCCTCTAAGTTTCCTGTGATAGATGGTGTGTTTGAGGAGCCACCCAAAACCACTCCACAGAAGCAAGTGTGGATTGCCAAACCGAATCATCTTCAGAACCCACTTGACACCCTGCCAGATATCTCTAGTGATCCCCTTTCTAAGAAAGCTAAAGCCATCCAACCCAACAATAGAGTGTCTACCAAGAGTGCGGTGAGGTACCACTGTGAGTATTGTGAGTGGGATGAGCATTTGGCTAAGTTTTGCTTTAGGAGGAAGAGAGACGATCGGCGGCAGGTTGAGTTGAACAACCGGGACATGTACCACCCACCAGTTGGGGTGCGTGAACCGGAAGTTCAGAGGCGCACTACTAGGACTAGAGGTGCAATGCCTCAAGGTGCTAGGCCTCAGGAGGCGAGACCACACGGTGGTCGTGCCCGGCGGGGTACCAGTCGTGACCCATACAACTATGGGCCTCTAGTGGTGGCTTTACTCCACCCTTCTTTAGCGGACCACGTTTTCCCTATCGTGGTGATCGCTATCCATCCGTGGGGCAGGAGATGTTTGGTTTTTCTCCTAACCTATTCTGTGGGCAAATGGAACAACACTGGTATCCTTCACAGTTTACTAACCCCAGTGTTGCGCTGTTTGCTCACCCTATGTCTTTTTATTGATGTAGGAAGGAGGACTGGAGGAGACTTGGCTTGTGGATTCTGGATGTTCACGTCATATGATCGGAAGTGCCAAGTGGTTCTCTAGCCTCGACCCCGTGCGCCACACCGAGTACATCACATTTGGGGATAATAGTAAAGGTAAGGTTGTGTCCCGAGGGTCGATCCGAGTTAATTCGTCTTTTGTCCTCAAGGATGTTGCTTTGGTTGCGAATTTGCATTTTAACCTTCTTTCGGTTTCGCAACTCCTTGATGACGGTTTTGAGGTGAGCTTTAAGCCCAATCTCTCTCGGATTTTGGACTCTCGGGGTGAGCTTGTTTGTCGGATTTTGCCCTTCGGGAAGATTTTTCGTGCGGATTTTTCGATCTCTTTCGGACCTTCTCGTTGTCTTCTTGCTAGTTCTTCTTCCAATCTTTGGAAGTGGCATAGGATATTGGGACATTTGAGTTTTGACTTGCTTGCAAGACTTAGCTCAATGGACCTTATCCAAGGATTGCCAAAGCTAAAGTTCGAGAAGGATTTGGTTTGCCATCCTTGCAGGCATGGTAAGATGGTTGTCGCTTCCCATTCTCCGGTAACGGACATTATGACCAAACAACCCGGCAGCTCTTACACATGGACACAGTTGGTCCAGTTTAGGTTAGGTTGGAGGAGGGAAGTGGTATGTGGTTGTAGTCGTTGATGACTACTCGAGATACTCTTGGGTGTTCTTTTTGGAGAGTAAGGATGAGGCTTTTTCGCATGTTCGAGATCTGATTTTGAGATTGCAAAATGAGCTACCCAGGCATGCCATGAGAGCGATACGCAGTGACAATGACACAGAATTCAAAAATGCTCAATTTGCATCTCTTTGCTCGTCTTTGGGTCTCGATCACCAGTTTTCCTCTCCTTACACTCCCTAGTAGAATGGTGTTGTTGAGCGCAAGAATTGGACCTTTGTTGAGATGGCCAGGACGATGCTCGATGAGCATAGGACTCCTAGGCGGTATTAGGCCGAAGCGATCAATTCTGCTTGCTATATTTCCAATCGCATTTTTCTCTGAGCTTTCAAGAAGAAGACCTCTTATGAGTTGCGATTTGGGAGACCACCCAAGGTAAGTCACCTACGGGTGTTTGGGTGCAAGTGCTTCATCCTCAAAAAGGGCGGTAAGTTGGACAAATTTGAGTCTCAATCTTCTGATGGTATATTTCTTGGTTATTCTACTCACTCTCGTGCTTATCGTGATCTTAACCTTGAAACTAACCGAGTGATGGAGACCTGTGAGATTACCTTCGATGAGACTATGCCCTATATTTCCACTGCTTTTAAGCTTGCAGGTGATGATGAGGTGAACACTAGCATCTTTGTGGAGGAGGAGCAGGACGACGCCGATTGGGGTGATCCTGAGCCGACTCCACCGGCTGCCCTAGTCGACCCTGCGACGTCCACTTTGGCTCACGGTCCCGACCCGACTACTTCTTCTACTTGGGGGTCGTTCGAGCAGCTTCCTCAGTCCGTGCCCATTGCACCTGAGGGAGCTCCAGCTGCTGTCGAGGGGGAGGCGACTTCTTCACGTGAGGCACCGCTACACATTCAGCATCGCCACCCTCATGAGACTATGATCGGCGACATCGACGAGCGCACTACGTGCTCCAGGTCATATTGTATTTCCCACTTTGCTCATTCGTCTGTTGTCGCGTCTTTTGAGCCCCGAGATGTTGGACACGCTTTGATGGATCCGGATTGGGTCAATGCCATGTATGAGGAGTTGGAAAACTTTGAGCGAAACCGCGTTTGGGTCTTAGTGCCACCACCACCAAATTGCCATCCCATAGGAACCAAGTGGGTTTTCAAAAACAAACAAAGTGAGGACGGGGTGGTAGTGCGAAACAAGGCTAGATTGGTAGCATAAGGCTTTTGTCAAAAGGAGGGAATAGACTATGAGGAAACCTTTGCTCCCGTTGCCCATTTAGAAGCCATTAGAATCCTTTTAGCCTTTGCCCCTTCCAAGGGGTTCAAACTTTTTCAAATGAACGTTAAGAGTGCTTTCTTAAACGGGTACATAGAGGAGGAAGTGTATGTTAGGCAACCTCACGGTTTCAAAAATCCCAAGTTTCCAAACCATGTTTTTAAACTTCGCAAAGTTTTGTATGGTTTGAAACAAGCCCCTAGAGCATGGTATGATAGATTGAAAACATTTTTGCTTGCTAAGGGTTTTAAAATGGGATCGGTAGATAAGACACTTTTTTTCCTCAAGCAAGGCAAAGACACTCTCCTAGTCCAGATTTACGTGGATGATATCATCTTTGTTGGTTCTTCTCATGCTCTTGTTTCCAAGTTTGCAGATCTTATGAGCAGAGAATTTGAGATGAGCATGATGGGAGAGTTGACCTTCTTTCTTGGGTTGCAAATCAAGCAAACCCGGGAAGGGACATTTGTGCACCAAGGCAAGTACACGAAGGATATTCTGAAGAAGTTTGATATGGGTAAGGCGAAGCCTCTTTCGATGAATATGTTGACTACGACTGCCTTGGATTCGGACGAGGAAGGAGAAGCGGTGGATCAGACGGAGTACCGAAGCATGATCGGGTCGCTCTTGGATGGGCGCCATGGCTGTGTTCGTGAAGCTCGTGAGGAGCTCGGGTTCGAGGGAGATGGATATCAAGAGAGTTATCTGTGGAGAGGGAGAGTGAGGGGATGCTCATGAGCTGCTCACCATGCCCTGCGACGATCGTCGGGCTCGGCTCGTATACGCGGGTGTATACGCGAGACGAAGCAAGCAAGTCAGAGTGGGGGAAAGCTTGGTGCTGGTGAGGGAGAGTGGTGCTCGGCACCACCTTTTATAGGCCAGAGGAGGTCACCTTGTTACTGCCCCTTGCTGCTCAGCTAGTTACTCCTCATGGCAATGGTCGGTGCTGCTGTGTGCCTAACTTGACTGTGCTTGCATGCAGGTATAGTGCTCGAAGACGGTGGACGGTGCGGCGTGTAGTGGAGGATGGCAGACGCTCGGCATGCAAGCAAGGGCAAGCTGCGTGTGCTGGTTGCCTTGCGTGTGTGATTAGAGTTGCGGCTGTCTGCATGCTAGTGTGAGTACGTGAGCTGCAAGTGCATGCATGTGTGTACTTAGTGCATGCTAGCGTGTGTGTGCGTGTGCGAGCATGCATGTGTACGTATGTTTGGTGTGTGTGAGAGCATACAAGTGCATGCATGTCTGTGTGCATGCTTTGCCACTTGCGCAATGAGTTTGCATGCGAAGAGTGATGCATGCTTTTGCTCCGCGTTGTCGTGTAAATATTTTTGTCTCGATTTATTTACTGGGTGAATACGGTGTGCTGCTAATATACATGAAGAAAGGAGAGAAAGAGCTGAGAGATGGGTCCCACGGTGCAAACGACGAGGTGGTGGGGTCCGGGCGTGAGTATGCTGCGACGGTGGTAGTGGCAGGGTCGGCGCGTGCGCGGTATTGTCGGGCGAGGCGAGTGGAGAGAAGGAGAAGGAGAGGTGGGGGACGGCTGGTGATATTTGTGTCATGGTGCGTGGGATATAATTTGGAACAAGGGGATAGAGTGTGTATAAACTAGATTTAGGTAGGAACAAGATTTTAGATAGAGCTCGTATGACTTTAGTTTTCAAAATAGATACTGAAAATATTTTTAAGCGAGTGATTTTAGGAGTTGAATTTTTGGGATGTTACAAGGAGGTGATACCCTTTCTCTACTCACACATGTAATCCTCTCTAAATTGGCTTCTAGAGTGATCATTAGCTCAATCTGAGTCTTTGTTGGGTACGTAGAGCTTTTCCTATTCTCACAGGATCACATCACTTAGAGCATCCTTTCACTGTCTTAGCTCTATGTATGAAGCTTTTGCACTCATTTTGCACTTCATGGCATGTGTGGCCTTTTCTTGAGTTTTGAGCTTTGATGAGCTACATGTGTCAACAAGGGGGAGAAGAGGTGCATTTCACTCTATCTACACTTGAGGGGGAGAGTTGAGCATAGTGAGGGAGTTTTGTGGTCAAGGGAGAGAAAATGTGGATTTTGTAAAAATCTTGCTCTTTGACTCTTTTCTTTTCTTCTTGGTATCTTGAGTGTGCTTTCGCCCAGGGGGAGCTTTTGCTAGATGTGTTGAGCTTTTGCCTCTTCTGCAGGGTCTAGCTTGTGTTTTGGCTCCGACAGTTTTCGATTGGTTTTCTGTGCCTTTTGTGCATCTCTTGGTATCTTTGGCTTGCTAGCGGTGTTGAGTCCGTTTTTGTCTCTTCTTGAGGCCTAGCTTTGTTTTGCTTGGTTGAGTCAAGTCGTTGCTCATGTCTTTGGGAACCAAGTTTTGGTTGCGTTTTGCTTCTCCCAAGTGACCCCGTTTTGGCTTTTTAAGCTTTTGGTCATTTGGAGAGCTTGACCTTGTGGCTCAAATCTGAAATGCACTTGTGTTGACAATGCACTCATCAAGGTGGAGATTGCGAACACATGGTTGATATGTGCCTATGATGTCCAGTTTTGTGATGAGTGATTGCCCAACTGTAGGGTCGAGATGGCGGACTAGAGGGGGTGAATAGTCTTTTCTAAAACTTAAGCGCAACGACAAACCGAAACAAATGTGGAAATAAAACTATCGGTCTAGCCAAGACTACACCCCTCTATCTATAACTTTAGCTCCTAGCAAAGTATACTAATTGGGCTCACTAAGGTACCAAGCTAGGAAGCTCACCTAAACAAGTCTAGGTTGCAAGGTCATACAAACCTAAGCAACTAGTACTCTAAGCACACTGGGAGCTCCTACTCATACTAGTAAGCAAAGCACAAAGCACCTAAGCTCACTAGCAATTCCCTCTAGCAAGACTACACAAGTCAACTAGAGAGTTCAACTTAGTTAGCTACACAAACTAAGCAATGTGACTTACAAGGCAACACAAGCCAATAAGCCACTCAAGGCTACTTCTAAGCTACACAAACTAGAAGATAACTAGGCAAGCCACACAAGCTAAACTAGTTACAAGAGCAACAAAGAAACACTATCACAAGATATGAACAAGTAAATACAAGCTAGTGAATCGGAGAATGCAAACCACCGAGAAGAGTAGACAAGGTTAACACGGTGATTTTTCTCCCGAGGTTCACTTGGTTGCCACCAAGCTAGTCCCCGTTGTGTCGACCACACACTTGGTTATTCTGCGGCTAATAGGCGTTCACAAGCCTAGCCCACTCACTCGGGCGCCGCAAGAATCTACCCACAAGTGAGGGTAGCTCAATGATACGCTCAACTAGAGTTGCTTTTCGCGATCCCCGCAGGGCAAGCACAATATACCCCTCACAAGCACTTCTCCGGAGCACCACACAATCTTATTGCACGCTTCGATGGATCCACAAGCCACCAAGCCATCTAGGAGGTGGCAACCTCCAAGAGTAACAAGCACCACGAGCTTGCAAGTCGATCACCTAGTGCCACACGAAGCTATCTCTCAAAGCAACGCACTAGAATCGCTCTCTCACACAATCGGATGATCACTATCAAGTGTATGTGAGTTAGAGGTCTATCCAAGCACTCCTACACAAGCCACAAAGGCCCAAGGGTGCTCCACCCAAGTCAAGGGCCGGCCAAGGGCTATTTATAAGCCACACCTCGAAACTAGCCGTTTTTGCCCACTGACTGCACGTCCGTACGCACTTTTCACAGGGGGTCCGGACCATCATCTGCGTACGGACCCACCACCTGCCGAGAGACAACGGCTCTGAGTGAGCCTCCGGTCGCAGGCTCTGGACGCGCGCAACGCGCCAACCAAACCAATAGTTCTGTGTCCGGTGCCCCAGCCGATTCAAACGGCTTCTTTCCGCGCGCGCCTCTGCGCGCCACGTGGCTTCGGACACACGCAACAGTGCAGGTCCGGACCAACGCATACATCGTCCAAAAATATTTCTTTGAGTGCCCGAGCGCACCCAAGAGCGCCTTCTTCACTTCTTCCACTCCGGACACAAGTCCGGTCCTCAGTCCGAACTAACACCAGCGTCCGGTTCCTTTCACACAGAGAGCAACAGAGCGCGCCAGAACTCCGGATGCGCGTCCGGATCCCTGCGTCCGGACCACACACTGTGTCCGGATCCTTCTCCTCAGCCGAGCCAGCTAGGGTATTCCTCCGGACCCATCTTCGATGGTCCGGACCTGCCACACACCCTGCGTCCGGACTCAGTTTCTCCGCTGAAACTTCTCCAAACTTCTTCCTCTGCTTTACATGTGCTAACACAAATGTGTTCTTCACCTTGTGCATGTGTGTTAGCATTTTCACAATTATTTTCAAAGCATTTTCACTTGCTCTCACCGCACCACTCGATCCTAATGTATCACAAAGTTAGATCGCTCAAGTGACACTAGATAACCGATATGCAAACAAGTTTGCCCCTCTTGATAGTACGGCTATCTATCCTAAACCCGATCATAAACTTCTCTACACACCAATGACTGGTGAAATGAAATGCCCTATAGGTTATACCTTTGCCTCGCACATTCCATTCCATCTCCATCTCCAATGTTGATGCAACACATGCACCAAACACTTGTCAAATGATATGATCCACTCCATATCATCACATGACCGTATTGGTTCATCGATCTTGACCTCACTTGCTCTTCACCGTTGCCTTGGTCCATCGGCGCCAAGCATCACCCGCTTGCCCTTCACACTTGCAACCGGTCCATCAAGCCAAGCCTCATCTTGATCTTCTCCACCTTGGTCACATGACTCCATATCATGTTTCATGTGCATTAAGCTCCTTCATCACACAATCACCTGTGAACTAATGTCCTGTGTATATATCACTTAGACACATATTAATCCACCTAAGTTGTCACTCAATTACTAAAATCACACAAGGACCTTTCACCAACACTTGAGCGTTTTAGTTTGAGTGGCTTTACACTGACCCTTGCGAAAGCATGTGTGTGCTTGTCTATCGGCTTGTGGTGTGCAGGTGCTATGCTCGGAGATAGTAGTCAATGGCGTGGAGAAGGTCGAGTAAAGGCTTGTCGTGCCGATGGACTGAGAGCGGTGAAGGGCGGAAGCGGGGCTCGGACTGAGGGACCATGGGCACCGAAGGACTAGCTGTGGTGGCTAGTACTTGGCACCGACGAGCGCGAGAAGACATGGAGGTAGACCGAGTTGACCGAGTCAAGACGGCGGACCAGCGGGTCGAGCGGAGGCTCATGGGACTCGGAGTCCGACCGGGCGAGGACAAGGTGGCTCGAGTCGAGTGGTTTGGTGGTTTGGGCCTCAAAACCATCGGAGGACGGTTTCTGAGTTTGGGCCTCAAAACTCGGGGTTCGGTAGTTGAGCCCAAAGCTACCGGTGGCGGGTTTCGCGGGTTTGGGCCTCAAAACCCGGGCGGAGCTTCCGAGGAAGCGGGGATGGCACGTGGCGGAATCCTGGAGGTTGCGTCGAGGCGACGGCAACTCCTGGCACGAAGCGGGTCCGTCCAGAGCTTAGGCTAGGTACTTCACTCATGTATTTAGGGGGGGGGGTCTTTGGAAAATAGCCAAAGCCCGATAAATAAGGCATGAAGGAATATCCCTCATCCCATCTCTTGCATTTTCCTCCTCCCACCTAAACTCCTAGGGGTTCCCTTCCTCAAGTCTTCTTGCTTGAGATCCACCGTGTCTCCGATGTAAGAACTTGAGATTGTTGCGAGGAATCGGAGGCCGTAACCTCCGTAGGCTATGGTGACTTTGATTTCTTGATCGTGTCTCCGTTTTTCTTATGTTCTTCGCGTTTTGCTTTTTGCTCCCTTTTGTTCCCGAGATAAAATCTCTTTGTTGGGAGTAGCTCTTGCAATTCCGTTTGAACCAAGTTGTTCGTATTCGAGAGGAGCATCTTTGCACCGAAGGATCCATCCCCAAACCTCTTGAGTACGCAGATCGAGCGATTTCTTTGTGAGGTTCTTCGCTCTTAAGTTTTCCTCCGAATTTCTTTTCTTCCCTTCACTCTAGACCAAATTGAGCGATGATTTCTTCGGGATAGCTCCCCAACTACACTAGGATTATGCCTACAAAGTTTGGTTACAGTTGGTGATCATTTAGTCAAGTTTTGGGAAGATTTGGCGAAGAGAAATTCGTTTTTCGCGTTGACTGCGTTCTGCTCGGGGGCGCCGGACGCTCTGTCAAAAGGTGCCGGATTCTAGGACGTGCTGACGTCAGCGTCCGTCGCTCGCTCTGTCTGCGCGGCTTAAGTTTGCGTCGGACGCTCACCATCGTCCGTCGCCTACCCGCCGAAGCGTCCGTCGGTTTTAGAGTCGTGCAGGCTCTCTGTGTGTTTTGCGTCAGACGCTCTCCAGCGTTCGTCGCCGGTTCGCCAGACGCGCCGGTCGCCTGGAGGACCTCTCGGGTTCGGCTCTGCATACGCGTCAGACGCTCGTTTAGCGTCCGTTGCTTCCCGTTGCAGCGCCCGTCGCCCAGCGTCTGTTGCACTGCGTTGGAGCGTCTGTTGCCCGTGTCTCCCGCGTCCATCGGTTGCTTTTTGACTGTTTTGCTTTGGGTTCTTGTCTCTTTTCCATAGGGGTTGAGAACTCAATCTTGAGGGTTTCCGGTGAGTTTTTTCTCCACTGCCGGTGAGCTTTCATTCCTCCGTTTTCGTCTGAATCCCCGCCCGCGTTGCTCGGGGGAGGTTGAACACCCATCAACTGGGTTGTGTTTTTGGGAAGAGTGACCCGAATATTTCGAGAAAAATTTGAGACTTCCATTCACCCTTCTCTGGTCGTCATTCTCGGTCCTTCATTTGTACTTCGGAGAAATCTTCCAAAACATCTCGCAGTCCAGCCAATCAGCGGTCGTGCTGCCCTAGGGGTGCATGGGTCTTTTTCTTTTTCTTGCCTTCGTCTTGGAAACATATAATTGCAAGTATTTTGGAATAGAGGAAGTACGTGCAATGCACTGTGCAGTGAAAGAAAAATTGAAAATCTGAATCTTTGTAGGAAGTGGAGAAATCCATTTATTTGCTTTTGTTTTCGTGAATTCTTTCAAAGCGCGGATTTAATGCTTGTGTTCGTTCGTACCTGCAGCTGCAGGCGTACGTTGTAGTGCAGTTCGTTTTTTTTTTATAGAACGTTTCTGTATTACTAGTAGGTAAGCAAAACGTACAAAGACTCAGGCAAATACAGATACGAACGTACAGGATACAGAGATAGTTGTCCCACCAAAAGCGCACAAAGGCCCCTAGACAAAATAAAAATTACAGGAAAGACCCTGGCCATTATGCACTGCAACCTCGTCGGCGGACGCCACTGCCAACCATCTCCGGCGCCAGAAACAACCGCCGCCACCCAGATCTGGAGGAGCCCCATCGCCAGAAGGCTTTGAAACGAGTCGCAGAAGACACCCGACACCATGGGCGGGTTGAAGCCATCGTTGAAGCCGCATCGACCGGGGACGCACCCCGAGCACCTCCGACCTTGGGTCAAAGCACGCCATCGACAAAAGCGAGGGAAGCGCGAGCTTGACCCACTCTCCAGCCAGCCAGATAACCCACAACTGTCGCTGCCTGGTTGACGAATGTCTCACCGAGACGCCATGACGGCAGACCACGCAGACTCCAAAATAGGAGCCGACGGAGCCGGACTCCCCCTTCACGAGCTCTTCGGCTGCGCCGGAGCAGAGCACCACCGAGACGGGGAGAAGCTCGAGAGGACTTTATTCCATGGCGTCGTCGTCGCCGCCAGGGTTTTTCAAACCGGTCGGTAACCGTGGTTACCGACAAACCGCTCGTGGACAGTTCGGTTTCGGTACCGGTTTGAATTCAAATTTCAAATTTGAAAAAAAATCGAAAATGCTGAAAAAATTCCTAAAAATAGTTCATGATTTATAGAGTCGAATGGTGTACAAATTTTTCAAATTGGAGTTCGTTTGCTATTTATTTTGATGTGTACAAGTTTGAAAAAAAAGAAAAAAGATTTTTTTTTATTTTTTTCAAACTTGTATGCGGAAAAATAAATAGCAAACGAACTCCAATTTGAAAAAAAATTGCACCATTCGACTCTATAAATCATGAACTATTTTTAGGAATTTTTTCAGCATTTTCGATTTTTTTTTTCAAATTTGAAATTTGGTTTGGGGCGGTACCCGCCCAAACCGGACGGTTACCGGTCCCAAACCGTTTGAACTACGCCGTTTGAATTCAAAATGCGAACCGTTCGGTTTGGGACCGGTTTGGGCGGTTACCGATGGTAACCGGCAAACCGCCGACGAGCGGTTCCCGGCCACCGGTCGGTAACAAAAACCCTGGTCGCCGCCGCCTCGACCGCGTCGCCGGAAACCTAACCCTAGACCTACTAGGACCCTCACCACCGACCCTACCACCGACCGGCAGGAACGCAGAGGTCTACATCACCTCGCAAAGGCCAAAGGGCCATCGGAAGGCGAGGAAGACCGCCGGCCCTGCCAGCGGCGACCTGAGCACTCTTTCTCCTCTTTCAACGGTAGCTGGACGAGAGAGTTCGTGAGCCTAGTGCAGTTCGTTGCACCGCAACCTGATCCGAATGGATTGGATCGTATCTTCTGCGCGACGTTTCGATTCTCGAAGCACACGCAGCACTACAGTCGACAGAGATACAGTGCTGCAGTGATATAACTACTCGATCGACGGGTGAACCAAAAAAAATCTAATCCGGTACATACAAATTTAAAAATTTGAGAATCCCATTGCAGGCTTGGAGCAGATTTGGCCTCCGATCCTGTTTGGAAGCATGGCATGGCATGGCATGGCATGAGTCTACCCAGGATCGAACTAATTGAACTACACGGGGGATCGCTAATCCGACGGCCGTGGAGACGTGCTACACGCACGCTAGGCGGCCGGGTGGGCGCGCGTTTATGTCCGGGAGACCGGGACGAGGCAGGAGGAGTGGATCGATGATGGATCGAGCACCGTCACGTGCGGTCAAGTAGCTTGGTTTGGCGGTCAAAGCGAGGAGCACGGGCCGCTACCCCTGCCGTACAGCTGTCAGACACGTGGTTGTGGCGCCGGGGGCGTGGAGGTGGAGCAGATGAGCAGCCGCCGCGCCTCCCCCGGCCCCGGCCACGATTTGATCGCAAATCATTCGAATTAAGCCCATGCGCCCCTGCAAGCTCGATGAATTACGACGCTGCTGCTGCTGTACTGTACTATCGTGTCGTGTCGATGCATACACATACAGTACTAGTACACCGCACGATCTGAGATTGAACGCTGAGGGGACGTCCGGTCAGTGGTCAAATGAACCTGACCATGATCTCCCTCGGTCCGGCCCGCCATAGCTTATCCCTCTGCTCCTTCCCATTCCTCCAGCACGAAAAGCAGCAATGCATGCAAAGCGCGCTAGCTGTAACGGCGCCTCATCGTCGTCGATCGAGAGCTGCAGCAGCTCCACTTCCACTTGGGATCGACTCGGGGGCACGCACTCTTCTCTCTCCGATCAATTGCACTGCACCGCCACCACCTCCCGGCCGCATGCATGCATGTCGTCTAGCTCCTCAGTCCTCCCCGCTCCCATCCCATGCCGCCATGTCTCCCGACCACTATCGATCACTGCATCCATATGCACTGCGCCCTTGTTTCCTGCCACAACAAGCAACGCGCGCGCGTTGCATCGATGATCCTAGCTGTAGTAGTAGCTAGTAGCCACTGATCCTCAGTCCCCTACGTCGTCTAGAGGTGTAAATGGCTCAGATGTTTTGTAATATTTGAGCGAGAACATATGCTATTCGAGGTGTGTGTGGTCCAATGCAAATTAGCCGACTTTAGAGGCGGGCTAATTTCATACTGCCTTTACAAATTAATTTCGTCTTTTTTTCTAAAAAAAAGATAAAGATAGTTTTTCACGAAACACAGAACGGCCATAAAAACAGTAAATTTTTTTATCCTAGAAAAGCCACAAGTTATTATAATTTTGAGACCATAAACAGTTTCAAATGAAAAAAATACTTGACTACAAATTAAAGTTAAAGATCTCTTTGAGCTCTGCAACTTTAATATAAATTCTATATTTACTCGGTTGATTTTTACAAAAATCAATGACCTTTTAGGCAGACCTAACTATCGCTTGTCTAGAAATTGATTTCTAAACATAATTAGAAAGCGTAGCCACATCTACAAAATCACATTAGAGATGGTTGGTGTTCCACTGTTCCCAAGCAATGATCTCTAAAAAAAGATGGTATTTTCACAGGAGAGGCTGGAAACACCAGCCGTTTCTCTAGAACATACATGCATGCTTCAACATGTGAGCCTCATGTATAATTTTTTTATTCTTAATGTTCCTTCCTAAATTATTCTATATTCTCAATGAGATAGTTGTAGTAGAGACAAGGGGTGAAGTTTTTTTCCCTCAAGGCTGGAAATACAATGATATGGATTGGTACGTACGAGCAAACTAAATTGCGCGCGGGACGCCCTAAATGCTCGCACGCCGACGCATAGGGGCGCGTCTAGTATTTTATTTCTGAGCGCCCGCACACTGCACCCTGCACAGCACACGTACGCTGTACGCACTGCACGCTCCCAGCGCGATCCGTGTCGGTACGTCGTCTGATACTAAAGCCCTCGATCGACCGGCCAGGAGTCACGGCCGATCGAGCGGCGGCAGCTGCAGCCTGCTCGCCCGCGCGCATAGAGTTATTTGCATGTAAACGACCGCCGGGCCGGAGCACAGCGGCAAGTCAAAACGCCAACAGCGACGTCTGGATTTCTTATGAGTATGTGCTCTGTTTCGTTTGTGCGCGCTATCCAGGTCGTCGTCGTCGTCGCCTTCGGTGCTTTTGGTGGGTGTGGGTCGTCGGTGATGAGATCAGATGAGATATGAGACCAAAACTTATAGTATCTCCGTGCAGCTATAGCATCTCACACACAGCTCCTTGCATGCAGTGATTGTTGATTTGATTTGTCAAGGCGTAGCTTATTAGTACAAACAGCGCATATATATATATATATATATATATATATATATATATATATATATATATATATATATATATATATGACCCTCCCTCATGCGCGTGCCCTTGCTGCTTCATTGATCTATACTACTCTTTGTTGCGTTTGCAGTGGAAGAAAGAATTAAACTATATATATTATATGTGCAATCGTGCAGTTGTTCAATGGTTTGAATACTGGTGCATGCATGCATGCATGCCCAGCAAATTAGATGGCAGTACTGCAGGGACACTAGAGCTAGCTAGGGAGCAAAGTTTGGAAGTAGAGAACAAAAGATTGCATTGGTGGTGGACAAAAGCGTGTGAACGATCTTCACTACCCAATCACCCCCAGTGGGCTGCTGGCCCTATCAGTAAAATATTGAGCATCAGCGTTGCCAGTTCCTGCAAAAGCTTTACTATTAAGATATAAACTCAAGCCTGAGTGCCTGACGGTGTTGGTTTCCTCAACTAATATAAAACCCATTTGTTTATGTGTTGAAACCTATGATTATGTTATCCAGGGGAGTTAATAATTGGTGCTCCATCAGCCGAGCTAGAGGACGGGGACGACAGGCCAATTCCATCAGCTACACCTGTAAGCCCCCTGATGTGACGCGCCTTGTCGTGCAGTGTGGCGACAAATTATGCCTTCCACGCCATGACCTAATTCTCCTCACTGTATAGTACGTACAGTCGGTGCTGTTTACATTGTATAGGTTTTCATGTTTTTGCTTGATTTTTATTCCCTGCTTGCTTCATTAGGTCAAGTAGAAAACAACTCAACTGTACAGGTGTGTACGTACGCATCGATATCTCAACTGTACAGTAGTGGAGAGAGAGAGAGGTGCTTGACATTTTTTAAGTACTGAGGTGCTTGATAGTTTTTTTTTTAAGTACGCAAGGAAAGGGGAGAGACGACCTGACAGTGGGTAGCGTATGAGCTCTCATATATAGTTAGTTGTAAGTCAACTGCTTGGATGGATAAATGCATGACCTAAGAGCCGTTTAATTTGGAGTATTATTATGATAGCTCCATGCCGGCCTCCATACAACTTCGTGGGCATCATCATCATGCCTCCAAATTTCCAATTCAAAAGCGACGTGTTATTTGGGTCCAGATATTCAGCTACGCATATATACTAGTCGCTCAAAAATATTTAATTTAACAAGCTCTAGTTCAATAAGCAAAAAATAAACTATAGGGAAACACGATTGTTGCTATAGTTAGTTGCAACACAACATATATAAACGTTGGAATTTGATGGAGTATATAACAAGTTGCAAGCTATATCTAATAAACTTACCAGCTGGCCCTATATGTATATATATGTATGTGCAGACTAGTAGCTAGCGAGGCGATCTATATATACTGATGATTGTGTGTACGGCGCAGCAATAAAATTCGGGAAGATTGATGTACCGAAGAATAGTGTGCATGTTACCATGCATGATGTCGCGCATGCAACTGCCAGGCGAAGTTATATATATTTTTAATCTTTCATTCACTGTCAAATGTAAATTACTCAAAAGTTACAAGAAATCATAACAAAATCCTCTTCAATCGTAAACAGGTACGATTTTAGTGGTCGTGGGCCGGGGATTAATACCACAGATGCTGTCATGCTGTGTGAACAGCTCAAGCTAGCATGCATGTGTCAAAGGTGACACCTTTATAAGAACTGTTGTATCAAAAGATGCAGTGCAGTAGCCGTGCAGTGAATTTACTGGTGATGTTCTTAATTTAGGTCTGCGTCGATCTTGCCTTGCCTGTAGTTTCAGAAGGTTGAGTTTCTTTCTTCTGACGAATGATTGCTTTGTTGCTTTATCAAGATTACAATCTATGCATGACATGACATGATCTTACAGCTCAAATCTGCAGTTTTGCATATTGCACAATCGTTCGTCACATATGTGTTTAAAAACTCTGATTTGTCGTGGATCACGAAAATAGAATCTGAAGTATTAATTAAACGAGACTAGCTATTTTTGGAAATATAATATGGCCACACTAATTATGTATACATGTTTCAGATGTATATATACTCCTACGGTTCTAATTTACATAATCTCTGATGCATTCCAAGTTTTGGTCACGCTTACTTTTCGTAATCTGGGATGTTGCCCAGTTAGGTCATGCCAATATATAATTACGACCTCAATCTCAGGGAAGTTCATTCTTTACAGACTGTCTGCTTCGCCGTCAGCTAGCTAGCAGCCGTAGTACCAGCAGTACCGACTATCGAGTAATATATAAATCAATTATGGAAGACATCAAGAAAGCTTGTGATGATACATCCGGCCGGCCGGTTTAGCCAGCCCAGAAAAGAAAAGTGATCACTAGCTTGTGACGCAGAATAATAATAATCTTTTGGAAAGGCAAAATTCATAGCTTTCTTCTGTCATATTAATTTTTCCACCCCGACGCACACTCGATTCCGCCTTTCCGTACGTGCTTGCATGCTCAAGCCGCAGAGAATTTGTACCAGATGCGCAATTGAAAATGCTCAAGCATCAGAGTATTATTAACTAATGACGACATCCACCGGCGGTTTCGATCGATCTCGTTTTCGGCCGGGGAGAAAGAACTCGATCCAATTTGGGATAATTACTTGGTCGATCGCGAGAGACAATGCAAGGACGACGTCATCATATATTTCTTAAAAACGCAAGCTTATTTGTTTGATCGATCGACACGAATCTGAATTCCATGCCAGCGACGAGTGTGCACGTTATTAGATCGATCGGAGCTAGCTAGCTAGCCTCGGATCGAAGGGACACAGGCCAGCAAGTGATTATTATACTAGTTCCAGTACTCTATATAATTAACAATAGCTTTGGCCGCGCGCTGATTGATGATTAGACACAGTGAACCAAGCATCCGATGGCCGGCCGGCCGGCTAATTAAAAATCAGTGCCGGGTTAAAGACGGATTAAAGTAGCTCGCATGCAAGTGGGCAGGCGATTAGATTATTATTAGATAGATTAGATTAGGAGCGGATTAAGATAACCCCGAGCGGCGCGCTGTCTCTTCGCCGGGCATGCATGTGCTCGCCCCCGCGCTTGTCGCGTTGCGATCTCCACATCCACCGACGGCCGGGCGCCTCATCGATCAGCTAGCTCCGGCCTCCGTCCATCCCATGGCGCCCTCGCCGCCCGTGTCGTCGTCGACAGCTAGCGATGATAACTTAATTTTTATTTTCTCGACGGCTGGGGACGATTATTATTAATGACCCTTGACCCAGAAGCCAGTCAGCCGTAAGCATGCAGGCGACGACGTCCGTTTGCTGCTTTATCGGATGGGACTTCTATGCGCTCGATCGCCTAGCTAGTTGTCTGCCGCCGGGCCGGCGGTCTTAATCTGCGGTGACCTAATCGGGGCTAGGTGCATGCAATCCGCCGGCCGCAATCAGAGGCCGCGCGCATTATTTCGCCCAACTTGCGATTAGTAGTGCTTTGGCATTTGTCTGTCTAGCCCATTATTTTACAGGTTTTAACTTCATCTTCAGAAGTCGTTTCATAAAGTATATGTTGTCAATAAGCTTCGTCCCCCGCCTGAAATGTCAATGTTAGTTTAGCATCAATCGACGAATATCTACGATATTTTAGCTTTTCAAGACTTGGACTATAATAATTTACCTCTACTTTTATTATTTATTGTGATGATATATATAGTCCATATCTTAACAGTGTAGCTAATCTAACCGAGGATACCCAATCCTTACAAAAAAAACCCCACCCGATGGATGGATGGAGATGATATAAAGAGACGGGGAAGCAAAAGAACATGCAATGATGCGCCACGCTGTTAACGCAAAGCCAAGGGAGACACGTGTCGTCCGGAGGCAAGGATCAATGAATTGCACCAGCTAGCATAGCGTCTAGCGCCGCGGCATGCGGGCGGGCGGGTAGGTCCCAGCCCAGCCACGTGGGAAGGGGAGCGGGCCGTCCGGAGGGGCCGCGCCCACACGTGGGCGCGTGGCGCCGGCCCCCGCAAATCGCAGCAGCATCCAGCGCTGGTTTCCGGCCGGTTTTGGTGCCCGTGCTCCTTGCCTGCCCCGGAGACGTCGCGTCGAATCTTTGATGATGCTGCCATGGGCCGTGGGCCATCGAGGCGGCCCGCTCGGCCACGTGACGGTGCCGGGCCGCCCGCGGTCGGTCGCGCCCCCCGTCGCGTCAAGTGACCGCTGCGCAAATTTTCCTTTGCCGCACTGCGGCGCGGAGCACCGCGCCACTTCTGGTGTTTGGGCGCTGAACCCTTTCGGGTTCGGCCGTCGCCTTCGGATCACCTGCACTGGCGTGTGGTGCGGAAAACCTGGGTCACTGGTCTGGTCAGGAACGCCGGGGATCACGCGTCGCAACCACGGATCAAGTTCTAGGGCAATAGGATTCTTCTTTCGAGACCGAAGCGGAATTCGGAAACAGGAGTAGGAGCCGAGCTTTTTGTTGGGCCCTTCTGCGCCTGCGAGTGCAAGAGGAGAGAAACAGAAGCCTTTGAGTCCCAGAAATGCATGGGCCGTCATGGACCCCAACTTCGAAGGATGAGCATACTTGCTTCTAGAACGGCATGGAATTCTCGCTCGCGAATAGATCTGAATGAGCCCGACTGCTTTGACTTAATCTGCCTTTCGGTGCATATTGAAGTTACGTGCACTCCTGCTGGTCACTTTTATCGTTCTTCTCCTTTAAAGGGAAAAAAAGAGAGACAGAAGGATCGCTCAACTTTGTTCATTGTGCTGCTTGATAAGGAACACAGACACTGAGAAGTGGGAGTATATTCGTTGACGGAGACAGCAAGCATCGAAATGCAGATAAGAATTCCTTTTGAATTGTGTGAGCAGAATGAAAACAAGACCATATTTTCCAATTGAGATCCGTGCGCTGAAGTAACGTGGGCATGTTCGGCTTGTCGCCGAAACCAAGTGCCTGGCTAGTGGCAACAGGAGTCACTTCTGTTCTGAACCTTGAACTCCAGTAACATCTTATTTCAGGAAAACACTTCTGGAAGCTTGAGAATCAGAGATGAGGCAAAAATGCAGACATCGAACAGACAATGCACATCGATTCTCAAGATATAAACATAATTATATTCCTCTCTGCCCTGTTCAAGATATATATATATTTATATAATATATATATATATATTTATATATAATTATATATAGTATGAGAGAGAGAGAGAGAGGAGAGAGAGGGGGAGATTTTAGATAATATAGTGTACTAAGAAAGCCAAAACGTCTTATAATTTTGGAATGGAGGGAGTAATGGGCGAATTACTAAGAGATGCTTGAACGGTTACAAGCAAACATTAATACTCAAAGGCTCATACTTAAACCAAAGTTACAGTCAGAAGCAGCATAATCTGTTAGGTGCTGTACGTCGCTAACATAACGTCCACAAAACAGTCAAACAGGTTGTGCTTGCTGTTGGACCTGATAACTTATCACTCTGTACAATCGGTTTCTGATTATCTCATTTGTTTGGCGACGATCACACTTGGGCCATTGCTGTCAAACATGTCACTTGGAGCCTTGGAGTACCCGACGAGCTGCTGTACATACTCAAGAAGCAGCACCTGGAACATCATTGCTTGATCGATTGTACTTCATGTGGCTCTTCACAAGTTGGCCTGCAGCAAGGGCTGCCATGAGAGAGAGCTCACCAGCGAGCACACTGCCAGCGACAATGCGAGCCAGACGCTTAGCATTTTTCCCAGGTGATTATGATTCGGACCCTTGAGACCAAGCAGTTTTAGACATGCGGCCTGTGAAGCAAGACAAGTGCCACCCCCAATAGTGCCTACCTGAGAAATGAGAATGGACAAATTAGTAAGACAAATTATTGACACAAAATACTGCATTCAATAAAATCACAGATATAAAAGCATTAGGAATAAGTAAATGATCTGGAAGGATAATGGGGCTATTGATTTATAATCACAAAACTTTATAGTACTAACTATAAGCCTATAGCCTTACAAAGAGCACAAAACCATAGTACCTCAATGGAAGGCATGGACACAGAGACGTGAAGATCACCTCCATCATTCACTGCCTCCATCATGGTGATGCACTGTGAGCTTTCAACATTTTGGGCAGGATCCTGACCCGTAGCAATGAACATGGCAGTTACTATATTGCTTGCATGGGCATTGAAACCTCCAAGAGCTCCGGCGACAGCTGATCCAGCGAGATTTTTTACAATGTTAAGCTCGACAAGTTTTTGCACAGTGGTCTTAAGAACCTTCTGCACAACTCCCCCTTTGACTACGGCCTCACAAACAACATATTTCCCACGACCAACGTGAAATACTGTGACTGGGGTGGGGGGAATGCTATCGCTTCTTTTTCAAACAATAATGCTAATAATAAATCATGATTATTACAACGAATTTGTTCCATGTCAAATCAAAACCAGCCAGCAAACTCACTATATCACTGCTGTTTTGATAAGAAGCAGTTTCTCTTTATGCTTGAGCTTGAGAGTGATAAAAAAATATAAATACCAACATGAAGATTCCAGATTCAGCATAATCTGATACACAGGCATACTCTCCTCAGGTTACAGTTGCAATGATGTGTATGGAAAAGTGGTGATGGTAGCTGAGATGCCCAGCCTCAGAACAAGTTTGCTCAGAATCAGATGCAATGTAGCAAACCATGCATTGTGTGAAAGAGCAGCTTGTACTCTACACTATGAGCTCTTGAGTATGGAGAGCAAAATGAAAATGTATCAAACAATCTGGTACACACACTTTCCTTCGGTAACACTGTCACAGAACCAATAAAAAGTACTCCATCTATTCAAATTATAAGACATTTTGACATTTTTAGATACATGACTTAGCTATGCATCTAGATATACAGTTATGTGAAGATACATAATAAAATCAATGGATCTAGAAAAGTCAAAACGTCTTGTAATTTGGAATGGAGGGAGTATGCATTTTCCATGCATCAGTCAAATAGTTCCTTCAGCAATTCATGTGTAAAATTACTAGCAAGTAAAGAGTTCAAACTTACATTGTGTTAGTTGTCTGATATATTTTTTTCCTTGAACAGTTGTCTTATAAAATAACATGCTAGTTTTATTGATTAAAAGAATGAAAAACTAGCTTTTCTTTGCTATAACAGAAGTGAAGAACCAACCAGATAGGCTGATGATATCCATGTCGGGAAAATCATTCTGCAGGTAGCCCAAGACATTCTCAACACCTTTTGACACCATATTCATTCCCATAGCATCTCCAGTACTACAAGTGAACCTCATGTAAAGGTTCCTACCTGCTAGTGCACACTGAATACCCTGAAGCTTTCCAAATCTGCTGGACCTGTGAACATGAAATAATTTGGATGTCACCTCTAACAGATAAAGCAGATTTTCAACGAACTGTATTGATTTCACTATGAACAAAAAACACTGAGACAAAACTACAAAAATGCAAACCAAGTGTGCACAATTAAGGAAGAAACTAATCGTCTCCTGTTTCTTTCTGAAAAAACTGACCAAGAAATGGGTTACCTCATACAAGCATGCATATGATACATGTCTAACTGGAAGTCCGGAATGAAAATTAGTATGATAAGCTATGCGATACTACTAACAGGGGAATAACAGCAGCTAGGCTTCATAGTAAAACTAGTCTTCTAAATGAAGTACCAAATCAGCAAATGCCATATAGGAACAACCGCATTATCCAAACAGGCTGTCTGCCAATCGCTACGGCCTGAATGATAAAAATGTCTGTGGCCTTTTCATATCTTATCCTCAAAAGGTGCTAACCAGAAATGAATCATTTCAGTATATAGTACTTTGAAAGAGTGAAAAAAAATTGTGTCAGTATGAGTGTATGACTAAATGTGAAAAACTGAAGGAAAACGGACAACATAGAGAACTGGAGGAAAACGTAACGGACTGATAAAAATTTCATAGCAGTGAAATAACGCATTAGGCATAAAGCAAAGTGAGGAAGAACATTAGAATGAGATACGTTCTTAATTAAATGTGCAGTGATTTAAATGCTAGAACACAACATTCCTAATAAGCTAATTACTAAATGCTAATACAAATGCAAGATTATCCATGAATGCGTATGCATGCAACCAGTAGTAATGAATAAAATGTCGATAGGGTGTGCACATGACCATGATTTTGAAAAGAAACCTGAGAAAATTGACTCCATATTTTCTTAATATTTACCAACAGAGAACCACGACATAATCAGACCCTAATAGTGGACTAGTGTGAACCAAAAATAACCTAAAGCTTATCAAGCCTAGAAAACAAAAGAATCAAAAGCTTCTAGTAAGATGAAACAGCAAAGGGTGTGCACATGACCATGACCATGATTTTGAAAAGAAACCTGAGAAAATTGACTCCATATTTTCTTAATATTTACCAACAGAGAACCACAACATAATCAGACCCTAATAATGGACTAGTGTGAACCAAAAATAACCTAAAGCTTATCAAGCCTAGAAAACAAAAGAATCAAAGCTTCTAGTAAGATGAAACAGCAAATAACGAACAACGCAATAGAACAATTGTTTAGAGCTTCTGTAACTTGCAGAAGCCGACATTAATTTAGGTTTAGGAAGTAACGGAACCAGTACTAGGATCAACTGCCCTTCTTTCTAAGAACATATGCCGACAGTTTACTAGGAAGTATGGAAACCATATGACGTAAGCCCACATGCCATGAGTAAGCATCGCAATTGACAAACCGTTGACATTCCTGCGGTTTCAACAAACACAACAGGACAATTCAAGGGCAACACTTCAGAAAGTCTCGCAATCGACAAACCGTTGACATTCCCTGCAGTTTCAACAAACACAGCAGGACAATTCAAGGGCAACACTTCAGAAAGTATAAATTGGTATCGTTTGTAAATATGCTGTGGTTGGATAAACGCAACACGACAATTCAAGAACAACATTTCGCAAACGGCCAATAACGAATCCCGGAAAATAAGGAAACATAAGTACATAATGCCACTGATACTACAATAGGAGGTAATTGCTGTTGCCTCAGCTAGTGCATGTTGAAGGTGGAATAATAAGCTAATAAGCTGTGGACTCCCTCCTATCATCATCAACCAAATAAGAAAAGGACACATGCTTTTGTGGGCAATCACCTGACCTTAAAATACTAATACAATGCCGTTCTAGCCGTCAACATCATGACAATAGTTAAACAGCACACGGGAAACTTTTAAAAGATGCACCAAAAGAATCATTTTTAACTACTCCTATCAGCGTCCCCCCACACTGAAGTAGTTATTAGTTAAGCAGATTCATATCCCATTTTAAGTAAGCGTGCAAATGTTCAGGTAGACAAATGGAAAAGGATGTCTACCTATTGAAGGCAGCAGCCAGAGTCTCAAAATTGGTAAGTGACTCGACAAACTCCTTGAGCTCCGCTGCCCTCGTGATCGATGGCAACTTGACGACAGGCGCACGAGACATTGTATCCCGGAGCAGCCTGCTGATGACGCCCCCGCACGCAGCGACGGCTCTGAAGCCGCGGTTGACGCTGGCCACTAGACATCCCTCGGTGGTAGCCAAGGGAACATGGTACTGCTTCCCATCCAGGAGCAGCGGGCCGGCGACCCCGACCGGCACCTGCACGTACCCGACGGGCATCTCGCAGCATTGCCCCCGGATGGCCTTGTGGTCCATCCCGTCGAGTGGGAGCCCCTCGACGCCCCGCCCCGTGATCCGCCGCAGCGCCTCCCGCCGCAGCCTGGCCGCGCGGTGGCAGTCTCCGAGGCGCGACTCGAGGTGGTGCGACGGCAGCGCCCCGGACACGACAGCGGCGACGATCTCCTCGTCCCCGTCCTCCACCGCGTCATGCAATGCCCCCGGCGCGTCGGCGGCGGCGGCGGGGTTGGGGGAGCCGCCCTGGTCGCGGCAGGCGGCGGTCTCGTTGTTCGAAGATGGGATGCCGGTGCCGCAAAGGCTCAAGAGGTACACGATGGTGCCTAGCTGGCAAACCACGGTGACGAACTCGAGGCCGCCGAGCGGGAAACCGGATATGGCTCCCTGTCGCTGCAGAGGCGGGCAGGTCGCAGGAGGGGGGAAACACGGGACATCATCACCACCGCGGGGATCCCCCCATGATGGGCTCACCCCCCCGCCCGACGCCCTCACGCCGCCGTGATCGGCCTCCGACCCCGCCGTCCATCCACCACCGCCCGGGGGTTAACCCCGGGCCCCGTCAGGGCCAAGGGGTTACGAGCGAGGGGGGGGCCTGCACGATTGTGTGTGTGCGGGGTTGGGGTGCGGGAGGGGGTTTTATAGGCGTACTACATGCCGTGGTGACCGGGGCTGTGCACGGCCGCGGGGGGGTCGGGTTTGCTGATGCCTGATGGGGGCGGACGGGCGCGGACGGCCGCGGGGTTCTCGCGCTGGGTGCACGGGACCCGCGAAAACCCCAGCGGGGTCGGGAAGGGGGGGGCTGTTTGGCTTTAACGGGGCTCAGTGTTCAGCGTGACGGGGAAACGACGGACGGGCGGTCAGGGGCCGGGGGCCCGGGCCCCCGGCACGAGGCCCGCGCCGCCGCCCGGCGAGCCGGGGGTTTCATGTTCCTTTCTTTCCTTTCAAGCATAGGAGGAGGAGAGTCCCCCTTCCCTGATACGAGGATCTACTGTGTCAAAGGCCGGAGGGGGCGGCGACCCGACAGTTTGACCCGTTGT
>CM039122.1:51788668-51807718 GCA_022036555.1 Microstegium vimineum
AAGGATGACAAGCCATTCAAGAAGAAGAAGAACTTCAACTTCCACAAAAAGAAGAAGAATGGCAAAGCCTACATTGTTGGTGATTGGCTCACCGACATTGAAGACTCAAGTGACTCATCCGGAGATGAAAGTGAAGAAGAGAAGGTGGACGCCTTGGTGATTGGTTCATCTACTCCACCACCACCCCCTCCATCATCTCCGGGTCCATCCTCTACACATCGATGCCTCATGGCTAAAGGTGACAAAAAGGTACAAAAAGAGGATAGTGATGATGAGGCTAGCTCTAGTGATGATGAGTTTGAGGTACCTTCCTATGATGAGCTAATTAAAATTTGCAATAAATACACTAAGCTCATTAGGAATTATAAAGGCAAAAGTGAATCACTAGAGAAAGCAAATGGAAACTTGCATGCTAAGCTTGATGACTTGACTAGTTCTAATGATGAATTGAAGCTTGAGAATAAATCTCTCTCATCTAGCACTAGGGAGCTCAAAGCCTCACTCAAGCAAGCAAATGAGAAACATGATAAGCTTGAGAGGTCAACACAAGAGCTCCAATCAAGATACAACTTGCTAAAAGATGACTACAACCAAGTTAAAAATGAACATGGCACACTTGTGATAGCTAATGAATTGCTCTCAAATGATCTTGCTACACATGTTGCTATTAACCCGGTTGTTAAGTGTGATATAGCTACTTCTTGTGAGGACTTGCTTGATGAAGTTGCTAGTGAGCAAAATGCAAAGTGCAAGGTCAAGAAGGTAGTTGAGGCCGACAAGCATGATGACTATGTGAAGATGAGGCAAGAAAACTCCAAGCTCAAGGAAGAGTTAATCAACCTCAAGGCAAGCAAGCCACTCATTATCAAGTCGGCCAAACAAGATGACAAAGATGCAATGACCTTGATCAAGTCTCTCAAAGAGGAAAATGCAAAGCTCAAGGTTGAGAAGATCAAGCTTACAAGTGGATTGGAGAAGTTCACCAAGGGCCACAACCTTCAAAGTGAGCTCTTGATGAACACTATCATGAAGACCAACAAGACCGACATTGGGTTCAAGGAGAACCAAATCATGAAGGCCAAGGTCAAGATAGAAGCCAAGAACTATTACAAGAACAAAGCTATGAGAAGCAACTATGACACACCAAAGCCCAAATCCAAGAAGTGCTTTGAATGTGGTCAAGAGGGTCATCTTCAATCCCAATGCAAGACTCCACCTCCCAAGACCTTGCCCAAGCATATAAGGCCTTTCGCTCATGATGCACACTTCATCATCAACAAGGACTTCAAGGGTAGACCTCAAGTTGTATTTCTCGATCCAAAGATGAAGAACAAGCCCAAAGTGTTATGGGTTGCTAAGGAGTTGGTGGACAAGGCTATGGGACCTCGCCAAGTGTGGGTTCCCAAACAACAAGCTTAACTTCAAGTTGCTTGTGTGTAGGTGAACTACAAGACCGGTGGAAGTCATTGGGTGATTGATAGTGGATGCACTCAACATATGACCGGTGACTCCCGGATGTTTACCACACTTGAGGAAGATTGTGAAGGGCAAGACAAGATTACCTTTGGGGACAATTCAAAAGGCAAAGTGCAAGATCTAGGCAAAGTGGCAATCTCAAATGATCAATCAATATCAAATGTCTTGCTAGTACAATCATTGAGCTTCAACTTGCTATCGGTGGGACAACTATGTGATCTTGGTTTCCAATGTCTCTTCACTCCAAATGAGGTAGTTGTGTCCAAGATTGAAGATTCATCATTGATATTCAAAGGGTTTAGGCACAACAATCTCTACCTAGTGGACTTCACCTCAAATGAAGCTAGTTTGCAAACATGTCTTTTCTCCAAGAGTTCTTTGGGTTGGCTATGGCATAGAAGATTAGCACATGTGGGAATGTCAACTTTGAAGAAGCTTGTCAAGAAGGAATTGGTTAGAGGTGTGAAGGATGTGGTGTTTGAGAAAGACAAACTTTGTAGTGCATGTCAAGCCGGCAAGCAAGTAGCAAACACTCATCCAACCAAAGCTTTCATGTCAACCTCAAGAGTTCTAGAGCTACTCCACATGGATCTCTTTGGACCTACCACCTATGCTAGTCTTGGCGGCAATCTCTTTTGTTTGGTGGTAGTTGATGACTACTCTAGATACACTTGGGTGTTCTTTCTTCAAGACAAGGGAGAAACTCAATCAATATTCAAGAAGTTTGCAACTAGAGCCCAAAATGAGTTTGATGTGAAGATCAAGAAGATAAGAAGTAACAATGGGACCGAGTTTGTGAACACCAAGATTGAAGACTATTGTGATGAAGTTGGAATCAAGCATGAAGTATCCGCCACATATACTCCTCAACAAAATGGTGTAGTAGAGAGGAAGAACCGGACACTTATCACTCTTGCAAGATCAATGCTTGATGAATACAACACCCCCAAGAAGTTTTGGGCCGAAGCAATCAACACCGCATGCTATGCGGCCAACCGGCTATTTGTCCAAAGGCTTCTCAAGAAGACCCCCTATGAGCTTGTGAATGGAAAGAAACCGGATATATCCTTTTTCTGAGTGTTTGGTTGCAAAGTGTACATCTACAAGAAGCGCCAACACTTGGGCAAGTTCCAAAGAAGATGTGACATTGGTTTCTTAGTTGGGTATTCACTTAAATCCAAGGCATACCGTGTATTTAACAAAGCCACCGGCTTAGTTGAAGAAACGTATGACTTGGAGTTTGATTAAACTAATGGCTCTCAAGAAGAGTATGAAAATCTTGATGATATAGGTGATGAACCCTTGAGGGAGGCAATGAAGAACATGCCAATTGGTGCTATCAACCCACAAGAGGTGGAAGAAGTTGAAGATGAAGCAAATCAAGATCCTTCTCCACCTCACATGCCTCAAGTTGATGAAGGAGATCAAGTGAGGGAAGCTCAAGAAGACACTCACATCCCTCAAGATCAAGCTGAGGCCGAAGCAAGCAATGTTGAAGCACCGCAACCTCCTCCCCAAGAGATCAATAGAAGATCTACACCTATGCTTCAAGCACATCCTCAAGACCTCATCATAGGGAGTCCATCAAGGGGGGTAACAACTCGATCTAAACTTGCTTCTTATGTTGAACATCACTCTTTTGTTTCCTTTGTTGAGCCTTCTAGTGTGGAGGATGTACTTGCGGATCCGGATTGGGTGAACGCCATGCATGAAGAGTTGAACAACTTCACCCGGAACGAAGTGTGGACACTAGTAGAAAAGCCCAAAGGAGCAAGAATCATTGGCACCAAGTGGGTGTTTAGGAACAAGCAGGATGATCAAGGCGTGGTTGTGAGAAACAAGGCAAGATTGGTGGCAAAGGGGTTCTCCCAAGTTGAAGGCTTGGATTTTGGGGAGACTTTTGCATCGGTTGCAAGACTAGAAGCCATTCGTATCCTTTTGGCATATGCTTCACACCATAAAATGAAACCTTTTCAAATGGATCTGAAGAGTGCCTTTCTTAATGGTTTCATTAATGAACTTGTTTTTGTATCACAACCTCCCGGGTTTGAAGACCCAAATTGTCCTAATCATGTGTATAGGTTGTCCAAGGCACTCTATGGATTAAAGCAAGCTCCAAGAGCTTGGTATGAGAGGCTAAGGGACTTCCTACTCAAGAAGGGCTTCAAGATCGGGAAAGTGGATACCACACTCTTCACCAAGGTGCTAGATGGAGAGATCTTTGTTTGCCAATTATATGTCGATGACATTATATTTGGGTCAACAAACCAAGGTCATAGCAAGGAATTTGGTGCATTGATGTCCAAGGAGTTCGAGATGTCGATGATTGGCGAGCTAACCTTCTTCCTAGGCTTTCAAGTGAAGCAATTGAGGGAGGGCACCTTCATATCTCAAGAGAAGTACACTTATGATGTGCTCAAGAAATTCAAGATGGAGGATTGCAAGCCAATCAAGACCCCAATGCCTACTAATGGGCATCTCGATCTCGATGAGGGAGGTAAACCGATCGACCAATCTCTTTATCGTTCTATGATCAGTAGTTTACTTTACCTCACCGCTTCTAGGTCGGATATCATGTTTAGTGTGTGTATGTGTGCTAGGTTTCAAGCAAACCCTAAGGAGTCGCATCTTTGTGCGGTTAAAAGAATCCTTAGGTACTTAAGGCACACCCCTAGCATGGGTCTTTGGTATCCCAAAGGAGCTCCCTTCCAACTAGTTGGCTATTCCGATTCGGATTACGCTAGGTGTAAGGTTGATAGGAAGAGTACCTCCGGCGGGTGCCACATGCTAGGAAGATCACTTGTTTCTTGGTCCTCAAAGAAGCAAAATAGTGTGGCATTGTCAACCGCCGAGGCGGAATACATTACCATGGGAGTAAGTTGTGCACAAATCTTATATATGACCCAAACACTCTTTGATTACGACGTGTTTTTAAAAGAAGTTCCACTTTTGTGTGATAATGAAAGCGCCGTAAAGCTTGCAAATAACCCGGTTCAACACTCTCGCACCAAGCACATAGATATTCGCCATCACTTTCTTAGAGATCATGTGGCTAGGAAAGACATAACACTAGTTGGAGTTAAGAGCGAAGAGCAATTGGCGGATATATTCACTAAACCACTCGATGAAACAACCTTTTGCAGGTTGAGAAGCGAGTTAAATGTGCTTGATCACTCTAATTTCACTAAAAGATGATCTTGTGTGAACCATGCATTCATTTGTAATATAACATGTTTAATATGGTAATGCACATAGGCTTGGCTAACGCGGTTAAGATAACCGCCCTCAAAGCGTGTGACAAAGCTTAACCGCGGTTTAAACTTGCAAGCAACCTAGATTCACTTTTCGTATTGCATAAGCATATGCATGTGTGTTGTTTGCTCCTTCTTTTGGGTTTAGTTTCTTGAGCATCCTCTATGGTAGTACACTTAGGGGGAGCATTTCAAGCTCAAGTCACTTCAATACCCCTCTTGTGGCCATATGATGTCTCCTTGGCGCTTCCATTCGAATATTTTGAGCTAAAAACTAAATTTAAGCCTATGGCAAAATAATTGAAAATGAGTGTTTGAGAGATGGTTCTCATATCAAGTCCAATCAAGTGTTATTTGGATCTTATTGGAATTGGAACTTGGTTGGGAGAGAGAGGCAAAAAGAATATTTGAAAAATTCTACTTTTTAGGCGTCGGACGCTGCCGACGGACGCTCGGTGTCAATTGCCTCAGCGTCCGTCGCGATCGTCCGGAGATTAAAGTTGCCCGCTAACAGGGCGACGGACGCTCTCCCAAGCGTCCGTCGCGGAGCGTCCGTCGCGGTCAATGCGGTTGGGCGTTTCAAATCGCCTCTGGAAGCCCAACGGACGATGCCGTCGGACGCTCCCCGAGAGTCCGTCGCATACCGACGGAGCGTCCGTCGCGAACTAAATGGCGAAATTTTTTAGAAAACCCCCGAATCCATTCAGTTCGCCGCCGCGCCGTGTTTCCAAACCCTAACCTCCGCGATCCCGTCCAGCGCCGTTGTGAGCCTTCCCTAGCGCCGCTGAGCACTGTTCCACCCCGCCGCCGGTGAGATCCGCACTCCTCCCTGCTCTGCCCAGCGCCGCCGTGGCCTTTTCTGCGCCGCTGCCTCACCCTGTCCTAGCGCCGCCGCCTGCCCTGCAGTGCTCTTGGCCGCGTCGCAGCTGCTCTACCAAGCACCGCTGCCGTCCCTCAGCGTTTTCTCAGCCGTGCATCTCACCTTACCGAGGAGCCCCTCTCCAAGGAGGTTGTTCGATCCATTTTGGGTGTCAAGGTGAAATCCACTTCTGTGTTCCTTTCCTCTAAATTGCAATTCACTTCGCCCTCCTCTACCTACCCTAATCCATCTACCTTGGTTAGAGTGCGGATTGAATTGCGGATTGCGGTTTGTGATTGATTGATCGGGGAAATCTCTCTTCTTCTCCCATTTTCGTCAGAGGTTCGAGGTATGATATGGCAGTTAACATCGACTCTTACTTACCTAATTTCATGCTTCTATAGACACACTTCCCTTTTTAGCTATATGCTTATGGTTCCTATATATCTCTATCTATCTCTGACGAGCAGGGTCAGTTGGTCAGTTGATCAGAGACTCAGACAGTGGGCAGTGACAGATAACTCGGGGCAAAGCCCGCGAGTACGGATCGAGGCAAAGCCTCGCAAGGACAGTCCAGGGCCGGCGTGCCACTCTTTCAGCTGTTTTTGGTTCTGAGGTTTGTCAGTTGTTTCAGTGACAGTGTTAGATTGGCAGTGGGGTTGTGGTTTGATTGTTGAGGCTTCCTGTCAATGAGTTGATTGCCAGAGCTTGAGAAATGGCAAGGACGAAGAATGCAGGTCCCGTCCCCGGTAGTGGTGGTGACCCTCCGCCTCCACCGCGTCCACCCACTGACCGCGGGAAGGGCAAGCACAAGGTAATCTCTCGGAAGCGCAAGAGGCCAGCAATGGATCCGGATTCGGTAGCCGCGCTTGCCGTAGCAGAGGCAGCTGAGTTAGCGGAGCGAGGAGGATGTCGCGCCGGCTTGAGGCTCTCGCCTCGCCGTGGAGCGCGTCGTGAGTCCCCTCCACCTCCAGTGTCAGAGCCCGTCGAGGCTTCAGAGGCACCAGCGACAGAGCCAGTCCCAGCGACTGAGCCGACAGAGGCCACGGGCCATTCTACTATTGGAGAGCTGATGAGCCGTTGAGTTACTCGTTCCCGAGGCTCAGGTGCACCACCTAGCCCTCCAGGACCCAGACTCCCAGACCCAGTGAAGCACCAGGTCAGGACACTTACAGCGAAGCAAGTCCAGCTGCTTCGGTTTGTCGACTTTCAGTCCTGGTTCCCACCTCAGAGGGACCCCCGTGCCGGAATAGAGTTCTATACGACAGTGCACGAGGACTTCTATAGAGCATATGTTGACACCGATGCTCCTCTCAGGGCCCACAGGGTGTGCCCATCTTCTCAGATTGAGGGGATCGGTGGTCTAGAGATCCTGCAGCATCTCCAGTACATTCAGGGTTTGACAGACTTGATGGGACGCTCAGGGGCATATCAGAAGGAGTGGGTTTACCAGTTCTATGCTTCTCTGTGGATCTCACCTGATCACGAGTTCCTCCACTTCGCATATCAGGGACGTGACTTCAGGGTTACAGCTGCCAGGTTCCGAGAGCTCTTTCACCTCGGATCTTCACCTACCAGGATCCACAGTCTCTGCTATGGGGATCAGGAGGCCCCTCGCCGACCTCACGATGGTATAGTGCCATCCACAGAGTTCGTGAGTCCATGCTTTCAGCAGCCGTTCACTGAGGGTTCGAGCCGTACGCCACGAGATCTCACTCCTCTGGCTCGGATCCTCCACGAGGTTCTCAGACGGACTATTCTACCCAGGATTGGAGCTAGGGATACTATCACTCGTCTTCAGCTTTGGCTCCTAGCTCACATTGTCCGGAAAGAGCAGTTCGACCTATGGGATCTGATAGTGAGCGAGCTCGAGGATATCATAGCTGCTGGATTCAGAGGCCATTGGCAACTACAGTTCGCACATTGGATCTCATACTTGATAGTTGCCAAGAGTGGGCCAGGGGTTATGAGAGTCACCCTTACGAGGTCAGCTACAGAGTTCCCAGTCTACTCGATGAGCCAGCTTGTGGCCCATGGACAGTTGCCTCGCCCCAGCAGAGCCTACAGACTAGGCACGAGGCAGGCCGGAGTGCCACCACAGTCAGCCGAGGTCACCGATGCCACAGTTGAGCAGATTGCTCAGGCAGAGCTAGCAGATTTGGATGCTGAGATCGATACAGCTGCAGAGACAGTATTCAGAGAGGATCTCGACTCTGACAGCTCTGACGAGGACTACCAGCCCGTGCATGAGTATACACCGATGACACATGACCACGAGGCAGAAGGGTCAGACACCGCTGCAGCAGCTCTAGCTCCAGGCTCCAGTTCCTCAGAGGCTACTTTGCTTACTATACTCTCGAGGATGCAGGAGGAGCAGTCTCGCCAGGCAGAGGAGCAGAGACAACAGGCTGCAGACCTACGGAGGCTCACTGAGCAGCAGCTGGCAGCTCAGGCTCAGACACAGGCTAGGCAGGATGAGTTCCAGCGCCAGTTCCTAGCCTATCATCTACATCAGGCAGAGATCCAAAAGACTCAGACTCTTCTACTTGAGCGTCTTCTGGCCTCTAGCTCCGGGCAGACCTCTACGCCACAGTTCCAGTTGTCTGCCGTATCTCAGCAGCAGCAGTTCACCTCTCCTCCGCAGCCGCCTCCAGTCGTTGTGGTGCCAACTCCAGCGTTACCGTCTAGAGGACAGCAGAGTCAGGCACCAGCTACACCTCCGTTCCAGCCGGCAGCTTCTCCTGAGTACCAGACTCCGAGGACCCAGGTGTCCTCTTGGATAGGTTCACCCGGAGAGTTCCAGACGGGATTCACTCCTACCCGGGGAACTACACTAGCAGAGGCCTCGCGAGATCTGTCCGCTTCATACCTTGAGATCACGGGAGAAGACTCACCAGGAGCACCTCAGCAGGTCACACCAGCTCCAGAGACTGCAGTGGATCTTCCGGCGACAGGCACTCACCAGTCCTCAGTTGCATCGTCGGAGATCGCACCTGAGCAGTCGGCACAGACAGTCACCACACCTCCAGCTGCCGTTCAGACGGATGCCATATTCCTAGCAGATGAGGTTACAGTGGCAGTGTCCTCTCCCGGTCAGACTCAGCCTGCAGAGGTTGCAGCGGCAGTGTCCCTAGTGGCACTAGCAGTGACTCCGTCCCCCTCGCCTCGAGTTTTCACTCGTCGGGCCCCCAGGCCCGCTACCACTGAGGCAGGACCGTCAGAGGCACCAGCAGAGCCTCAGGGGGAGTCAGTTGCGACCGCAGCTCCAGAGGTGCCAGTGACAGCTTCAGAGACCACCCCAGTTGCACCTACACCGGCAGAGACCGTATCAGATGAGTCAGACGAGTCCGACCTTCAGGACTTCATTATGCTGGATCGTAGAGCTGCCGCTACTTCGCCTTCTTCTCCAGCCCCAGACTCTTAGTTTTTGGTGCTAGACGCCAAAGGGGGAGAGAGGGTCGAGTATAGAGATAGGGGAGTGATTTGGATCTTTGTATGCTTTATTTCCCCGTACTCTTTCATCATGTCTATCTTTTATGCATTTGTCTATATGTGTGATGTGATGATGGTTGATGTATATATGGTTGCATGTGACAAACTCTTGATTTTCTCTAATACATCTTGTGAGTTGTCTCATGTTCATGATATATCTTATTGCTTAACGATATTTGAGCTTCCGCGCTTTACTCCGATACATCCTTTGAGAATATCATGAGGTACTGTTTTTTCATTCATATCCATGAGTACCATGTTTTGTGATTTGGCTTGGGTGAGAAAGTATGCTTCATTACATTTTCACTAACTCTTGCTCAACCATTCCAAGTCACCCTTGAATCTTAACCAAAACTCTTATCCATACTCGAGATTCTATTGTCGTCAATCACCAAAAAGGGGGAGATTGAAGAATCATGGCCCTAGTTGGTTTCGGTGATTAACGACAATTAGAGATTATTATGGCTAACGTGTGTTTTGCAGAGGCTATGCGTAGCTTAGCCATAGTGATCAAGGAGAATGGGCTCTAAAGGTCATCACTTAGCCCCCAAGATGGATATCGTTTCGGTTTTTAAGGAGACATGATGAAGACCCTAGAATGATAGGCTAAGTGCCATAAGGAGATGAAGGGCACTTAGAATTAGATAGGGCTTCTCTTTTTTACCTTTGACCATACTATTAAGAGGGGTTGAGATTAGTAGCTTGACTTAGGAAAGCTTCATGTTTAGGTGTGGTGCACACTTGACTTCCTTAGCTCTAAGCAAGCCTATAGTGACCGTAAGATAGCCTAGAACAACTTCCATTTTCATCGCGACGAAAAATGGAGTTGTCAAAATCGTTTTCTGGGCGTCGGACGCTCCTGGCAGGGGCGCTGGACGCTGTCCGTCGGCATCGAACAAAGGGCCGGACGCTGGGTGGTTGAGTCCACAGCGTCCGTCGGCCTTCCAAAGAGGTTGTTTTCTGGCTAAGTTTTTCAGGGTGCGTCGGACGTTGTGCGTCGGCCAGGTGTCGGACGCTGGGAAGAGCGTCCGTCGACCTTCCAGAGAGGGTGTTTTTCAACCCTAGCCAGAACTCAGCATCGGACGCTGTGGCTGAGCGTCCGTCGCTGGGAATAGTGTGTCAGAACTAGCCGTTAGACAGAGGCGTCGGACCGTCCGTCGCCTCAATTATGAACAGAAACTAGCCGTTGGGCATGCAACGGACCGTCCATCGCCTAGTCGACGGAGCATCCATCGCCAACTTAAAATGTCAGCCCGAGGCAGTTTTCAGAGGGTCTATTTATAGCCCCTCCCAATTCTCTCCCACCAAGCCTTTGCTCATTTGGGTTGCTGAGTTTGTTGAGAAGGTTGGGAAGAGAGCAAGAGCCCTAGATAGAGAGAGTGATTCGCGAATCCATCCATCCTTTCTCTAGTTCATCCAAGAGTTCAAGTGTGCATCCTCTAGTTGTGAAGCTTGAGTGAGTCAAGCAAAGATCGAGGCTTGTTACTCTTGGTGATCGACATCACCTAGACGGTCCGGTGGTGCTCGGAGGAAGGTGATCGCCGGAAGATTGTCGGCGGCCCTTCTCCATCGACGTTTGTGATCGGTTGTGGGCGATTCACCGAGCCGGAGTGGCGAAGAATCAGCCCGTAGAGAGCACTCATCCCTTGCGCGGGATTGAGGGGGAGCTATACCTTGCAAGGTGCTCCAACGAGGACTAGGGGGGAGTGTCGACTCCTCGATACCTCGGCAAAACATCGCCGTGTCAAGCATCTCTTTCCCTAGCTCTTTATTACCGCATTACTTTCCGCACTTGTCTTTCATTTCATACTAGAATTGTGTAGGAAGTTTTCGCTTTCCATTGCCTTGTTACCGCTTTCTAGCTAGGACACACAAGCGGTAGGCACTAGGGGGTTAATTGGCTCTTTATAGGTTTAATTCTTGTTTAGAAATTAAAAAGAGCCCAATTCACCCCCCCCCTCTTGGGCATCTTGATCCTTTCAGTGGTGCAACCTCCATCCCAACTCCATGTTGCACGTCTCCGTTTTTGTGCATTTTTGTGAGGCGTATCTGGGCATCGAACCGCATTTCGAGTTGTTTCATTATTTCTTCCGGCTCAAGCGTAATGGGACAACCACATCGCGGATTGTTGTCTCTATATATCTTCAGCTTCGGGAGGGTATGGCGGATGTGTACATTGTTACTTCGTTTCCTTCGAAGGTTTCGGAGTACAAGTCTCGCTGGTTCTATGTCCCCTAGGAGGAGCCGTGTGCACATGGCGATCCGGCCGACATCCCAGTGTCACAGCCTAGCTGGTCGGCGACTCCTTCGAAGGCGGCGATGGACCAGGTGAAGGATCTACTAATGTTGATGGACCGGTCGTCGGTTGACGGTTTTTCGGTTGGTTGGAATTTTGTGATGAGACGCTGCCAGCCTTAACAGGGTTCATCATGCCTTTCTTTACACTGGTCGTAGTGACCCTACCCGCGAGGTGCCCCAAAGGTTGGAGCAGGAAGAAGGATTTGATCGTGTTTCTGTAATTTTTTATCTTTCCCTAACCTATTTTTGATCGTGTCGAGGGGCAGTTTGCGGGGTTGGAGGAAAGTTTGGACGCGGCGCACCGGGTGCTCGGAGGTGTTAAGAGTCGCGGTGCGAGACCGAGAGTGGGAGACCAGCGAGCTTCAATCGCTTGTTGACGATCTTCGTGTTCGTAAGTCTTCGTTTTCCGTGGCTTTGAATATTGGTGTCTTGTCTTTGTGATAATTTTTCTTGCTTGTCGCGTAGAACTGCTTGATGCTCAGAAGGCAAAACGCCCCGCGGAGGAGAGGGCTGACGCTGCCGAGCGAGAGATGTACAAGATGCGGGAGATGTACAAAGGTAGCATTTCACTCCTTGTCGTTACTTTTGAATGGCTTCCTTACTGGGTGTTTGCTGCTTCCACAGTTCACTGTGGACAATATTCGTCTTCAATTTGCAGACTTGCAGGCAAAAGTGGATTCCCATTACGACAATTTCTGGTCGCTGGCGCGTGAGATCGCCCCTGTGGTAAGGTGTGTTGATGGTCGGGGGCTCATTCCTGAACCCGCTGGCCGGGTGACCATGGAAAGTGTGTTAGCGGGGGTTCGCGGCCTGTGGGGCAGACTTCAATTGTTTACGACTTTGGCAGCGCGGAGTGTGGCTGCTCATGGCATGGCTATGTTGCAATCTCATTATCCAAAGATCAAGCTTGGTCGCGTGGAGATCGGGTTCGCGTCAGGGATATCAGATGAGGATGCAGATCGTCTGGAGGCGGTTGCCGATCGTGTCGCGGAAGTTGTAGCTAAAGATGTTGATTTGTTCTCTGCTGGGCAGCGGTAGTTTGTATCATAGATACATTAATTCGGGCATGTAAGTGAAAACTACAAAGCTGTAAAATATCCAGGCGGTGAGCTTTTGTTTCACTTGTATGCAATGTCGTGCCTCCTGAGTCGTGAGCCGTAGCGATGAATCATTCGGCCCCGGGTTCCCCGTGGCCCAGATCGTAGAGCCCAAAGCTACTTCACGCGTAGGTACCACGAAGATTACCAGGGGGTAAGCTGCTAGCAACCCGCGGCGCAGAGGGCGAACAACTCATGCACGCTTAAGGTGGTGCTAGGGACACAACCCTTTTCCGAGAGGCTCGATCGTGGCGTGACTAGGGCCTGTGGAGACCGTTCCTGCAGACGCTGGGCGCAAAGTCATGCTGCTTCTAGAGTCGTCGACTGTACTGTGGTTGTATACAGATTCTGGGCGCACATCTCATGGCCTTCAACTCAGGTGATGTCTCGTTTGATAAAGATGCGTCATCTGAGAGGCCTATCAACATGATCATAGCGTATAGTGTAGCTAATTCTATGCGTTATGAAGTTGATAGACCAGATTTGAAGGTTTTCGGTTATGGCCAGGCTGTTTGGAGAACGCCATGACGTGTTTGGAGAGGTCGTCGAAACACTGTGGGAGTGTTTTGGAGAGGTCGTTGAACGCCATATATTCCTTGCTAGACATCGGGTCACCATGGATGTTTTGTTTATTGGACCTCTTCAAGCGCCTAAACTGCCTGTATTTGCTCGTCGTGTGGATCTTCACGTGTGTTCTCGAGGTAGGTCGACGTTGGTTGTTAACGCTTATATTTCCTTCGGCCTCTTGGCGGTGGGGTTGTCAGTAGTGCTAGAGCTGTATTTGTCGTTGGGGCGGGGCCTCACGACGGCGTTTATTGTTTGTTGTTCACACTCGTATGCGACTTTCAGATCGGTGCGGAGGCTGAGGATGCCTTGTTGTGTTGGTATTTTGAGCACCATATAGGTGTAATGTGGTACTGCCATAAGCTTTGCGAGTGTCGGTCGGCCGAGGATTGCATGGTAAGCTGTTTGGAAGTCAGCGACAATGAAGTTGATATTTGCGATTCTGAAGTGATTTTGGTCGCCATGTTGTACCAAGAGCGTAATTTTTCCTACTGGTGTGGATGTCTTGTCTGGGACTATACCCCGGAAAGGGAAGTTTGTCGGCAGAGTTCCTTCTTTGAATAATCGAGCTGGCGGAATGCGTCGGCGAAGATGATGTTTAACGCGCTGCCACCGTCGACTAGCACCTTCCTGAAGCGGCACGTGGCAATGGTTGGGTCGATGATGAGTGGGAATCGACCAGGGTACCTGTAATCCGTCCACTCGTCTTCCGCTGAGAAGCTAATAGTCTGCTTTGACCAATCTAGGTACCGGGCGTTGGCCGAATCATCATCTTTGGCGATGACTGAGTAAATGTCCTTGCGAACTTGACGACGTCGCCTTTGTCCTTCAGTAACCATGCTGCCCCCGAAGATGGAGTATGTCGTTGAAGGTGGTCAGAACTTGGGTGTTGTTGGATCTCGGTCTTCGACCTTGCTGGAGTCGTCCTTCTTTGCTCTTTTGTCGCCTTTTTGTCTTATCGCCGCCTCAAGGAGATCGCACTCGTGCATAGAGTGCCTAGAGTCCCTGTGTATGGGACATGGGCCGTCAAGGATCCTTTCATAACTAGCGTCATAGTCTATTCCTGATCTGGCGCTCGGGTTGGCGAAGCAGTGGTCGTTTTGCCTGTAATCGCGCCTCCGCGAGTCGCGCTCGGAGCTGCCGGATCGGTAGTTCCGTTGATAACCAGCTCTTCCATCGCTAAGGTGGTCTGGTCGGCGGTCTTTGTCCCTTTTGCGTTCCGGGAACGGGAGTGGCGTCGCCCGCCCTTCCTGCTTTGCGTGGCGTCGTCTTGGTTGGTGTGGGGGATTTCTGCCGAATTATTACTGAGCTCGTCAGCCGGTGGGTCGCGGAGAAGACGGGGATCGCTTCCGTCTTGTTATCACAGGGGGTGCTACCGGCCGAGGCTAGGAGAATCATTCTACCGAAACATGGGGAGACTCTGTGAAGTTACTAGTCGACCTGGAGGGATCAGGTGTTTCAGGTCTCCCGGAATCAACCGATCCTGAAGAGGTTGTGCCAACGAGGGATACTGCCTGGTCGGAGTCGTCGGAGATCGGGGAGATGATGACGGTGTTCACGATGGGTGCTGGGGGAGTCTGGTCGGAGATCAGTCAATGCGTTTGGTGCTCGAAGACGACGGCCTGATTATCGAGCCCATAGGGCATCATTAGGGAGGGGCGAGTGTCCCTGGTCATCGTGACCATTGTCTTCGGCGGAGACCTATGACGGTGTGGTTGGCGACCGTGGTGACCTGGAAGTCGGTGTCGCGCCGTCTGGACGAGGTCGATGTAGTTGATGATTCCGGCGTTGGCGTGATCAACGACGCCGATCAGGTCGTCGATGTTGACATCTTTGCGCGGGCGGTACTTCGGTATGGCGGGATGACACGGAGATGGTGGTAAACTTACCCCACGCAGCGCGGATCCGATGGTCCAAGATATAGATCCGATCTGGATCACGGTGCCGGGCGCCGGAAGGACCATCAACTCCGGGAAGGTGACCGCTTGACCAGCCATGAAGTCGATGCACACACCCCCTACCTGGCGCGCCAACTGTCGACGAAATATGCGTCGCAGTCTACCTAGGGAGTATCTCACGATAGTAGATTGTTAGGCGGAGGTGTGGCGACGGCGATCAAGCGTAACACAGAGAACGTAGACACGGCGATTTAGACAGATTCGGGCCGGCAAACCGCCGTAATACCCTACGTCATGTGTTCTGGTGGCTAGATTGATCTCGTATATCAGGTTACAAGATCTGTAGATGATCTGAGAGAGGTTATCTGGGGGTTTTTTGAGGGGGGTCCCTGCTCGCCTTATATAGTCGGGGAGCAGGGTTACAATTTTCATATCCTAACAGATTACGGTTCCCTATGGCAAGAGATCCGAGTCTATCTACTAGGATCTTCCTTGGCGAGCAAGTCTTTTTAGGAGTCCTTAGCGAGCACGACGGACTGGTCGCGTGCCGCAAGGCCTCGTGGGTTGGGTCGTCTCCTGGTCAACGGGCCCAAGAAGGTCCCTGTGGATATGCCGAGGTTATATCCCCAACAGTTTAATCAGTACTCCTCCCTTTGTTTTAAATAACTGTACATCTTGAAAAAGTTCTCGTTTTTCGATAAATCAGAGTTTTTAAGTTTAACTAGATTTATACAAAACTTTCATCAACATGTGTATTCTCTAATATGTTTACATTACAACAATATATCTAATGTTAGCAAAAATATATGATACTTGTTACTTAGTATACGTTATATATATTAATATTTTTTATATAGATTTGGTTAAAATATAATAAATTTTGACATCTGAAATAGCTTGATGTGTAGTTATTTTGAGACATAGGGAACAGTTCAGTTGGATTCAACGTCAATTTGTGTGCCGGAGCATTTTCACTGTAATGCGAGTCTTATCTTTGAGCCAGGCAATCCAGTATGCTGAAATGTTTATTCTGTCTGCTTTCGTTTCAAACGCGCAGCTCTCAGTTTCAGTGGGCTGAAATATTGGGCCGTGCACTCTGGCCTTCCCCGGTCTTCGGTCTCTCCCTCCTCCATTTCGGGTTGCTCTGCTAATTTCATCGTGTTCGTGTTCGTGATTATGTGTGTTTACCAACCGTGTTCAACTTGAGAGTCCTATCCAAAACTGTGAGACTTCACTGTCCTCCCCAGAGGGACTCGAATAGGTCATCTATAAAGGTAACAGATAATGCCTTTGGTATGCTTCATTCAATCATTCAGTTACAGGCGATGTTGCATTGCATATACCAACCATCTTGTGGACATCCTGTGAATCAAGTTCCAAGAACCGAAAGATACCCATCTAGTATAGTATGCACTACATGGCGCCTACAACTCGTGTCATCTGATGTCTGCCGGCCGTGCCCATACTAGCAACAAGCAAACAAGCGAGCTCGGTGCATGTACCCTTTCTTTTTTGCGAACTGACAAGTGGCGAGCATGCTCTGCAGGTGTCACCACCGGCCACGCCGCGTGTGACGATGGCCTACTCAGAGTGATGGCGCGGCGGGGACTGACGGGTTGCAGACGACGGCGAGGGCGGTGCGCCGGCGCGTGCGATGCGATGCAGAGTGCGCAAGCGGTGCTGCTCAGACAGGCGAGCAGCGGCGCGCAGGCAGGACGCACGCGGCCCCAGGGGTGGGGTGACCGACTATGCCTGAGGCCTCAGGTGTCCAGCGACAGCGAGCAGTGGTTGCTCGGGGTCGATGCACTGCCGAACTGACGAATTTTGGCGGCGGATGCACTCGGTACCATCGAGAGTTTAACATGCCGGCTGCCGGGTAAGCATGAATAATTGCTGCTCCAGTATCAATTGTACATAAGGTGTAGTACTGAACAAATGCAAACTCTCATTGGTCTGTTCGCTTGGTCGCTTTTTGGCTCATAAGCTGACTAATATTGTTTTTGACTATGTGAGAGAAAAATATTTTTTCGGTGGCCGATAAGCCAAACAAATAGGGCGTCATAACGATAACTTCCTTTTGCTTACACAGTCGAAAACGCATCACCGATAGCATTTGTTAGACTGACCGCACTCACGTTACTTTAAATTTATCATCTAAAAGGAATATTCTATCCTGATCATCAAGATTCTCTCCTCTATATTACTTTCTCTCACACTCATTCATCCTCTATATATCTATTCTATGTCATATGAGCCCACATGTCTGTATATTTTATTCACCCACCGGCTCCTCCCTTTCTCTCTCCCCATTCTCTCTCTCACCCGCACCCACCAGTCCACCGCGCACCGGCTCCTCCCTTCCTCTCTCCTCCTCTCTCTCTCCGGCGGGAGAGCCCTCTTCTCCTCCCTCTCTGGCGGCGCGGCAGATCCCGCTCCTCCTCCCTCTCCGGCGGGAGAGCCCTCTTCTCCTTCCTCTCCGGCAGCGCGGCGGAGCACGCTCGTCGTCCCTCTCCGGCGGTGCGGCGGATCCCGCTTCTCCTCCCTCTTCGGCGGCGCGGCTCTCCTCCTCTGTCCGGTGGCATGGCGACCCTTAACTCCATCCTCTCCGGCGGCGCGGCGGCGGATCTGGGGCCGGAGCGGGAGCGGGAGCGCGGTGGCCGGAGCCGGAGAAGACGCGCGGGCCTCCTCTCTCTCTCTCGCTCTCGGGACGCGCGCGCGCGGCCTCTTTGCCTGGCGAGCAGCAGCAGTGGGCCTGCGCCACGTTGGCTGATAGCGCGAACGCGCTACCTCCCCTAGGCATAGCGCCTGCAAGGTCGTGGAGGATGGGTTAGCGCACTGCGCTGCGCGTGTTTCTTGGCTATTTGCTCCTCCAGGGAGCGTTTACCGCACGCGGTGCGGATAGTCTTAGTGAACGATTTATAAAACTACATGTATAAACCACCTTCATCATTTCCGTACTATCTTCGCTTCTTACTTTTACCTTGAGAATCAAATGGCGTTTTGTCCTGTAGTGTAGACATATGCGTAGCGGTAGCTTCATCTATAGAAATTGGAAGAAAACAAGATACAGGGTTAAGAACGAAGACAGGAGAGAACTTGATGGTAAAGGCTCTGATTAGTTCCAACCAAAATCTAAAATTTAAAATTTCAACTAGTTTGGATTTCAAAATCCAAAATATAAAATATTTTGGTGGGGTGTTTAGTTTCAACTAAAATATGATTTATTTTAGGTTCCAATGATGGTGATTGTGAGGATGACACAAACAAATTTCGATCTCTTGAGTTTAAAATTTAAAATGGAGAATGTATCACTTTTTGCCAATTATTTTGGGTAATGTTTAGTTCTATTTTGTAAAATAAAGAGTCAAAATCCAAAATATTTTAGATTTTATAGGGAACTAAACCGTGCCTATAATAGTTTATTTTTGGTGGGATACCCTATTTAGAAAGAAAGCAACCGAAAAACTTTCAAACATACTTCTTGCAACCATTACATTCTTGGTCAAGGAAGAAGTCGAACTCTATAAGCTAGTACACGCCCACACCCACAAATATTTCACAATAGCAGCGCTAGGAGCAGTTCTACAAATACTTGCTTCAATTCAGAAATAAGACCATGTACATCACATTAGATGATCCATTAGAAATGAAAAGGCTATGTAAACTATAAATGATTAATCACCAATATGATTATAGTGACGGTAGTTACCTAGCAGGAATTGAAATCCTGAAAGAACTGAAGAAGCACAATAAGATCTATTGAGGCCTGAAGCAGCGATACATGGATTAGGAGCGAGGGCCAATTCGGACAAGGAGCTAGGAATGGACGCGGACGCCGCCGGCCCGTTGATGATCCTGTGCCGTGGATTGCAGAGACGAGGCCTATGCAACCCGCGTGTGGTAGAAGGCGGCAGACGGATGTCACGGAGGCGGCGGCGGACGGATGTCACGCAGGAATCAAGACCGATGGAAATCGAATAGATGCGTGCGTTAAGCGTCCGGCATCCTTCGTCTTCTCAGGGGAATTGGAACGACGGCCGCCGGCACCGTCAAAACCTTTATGCATTGCTGTGTTAGGCCATAGCCCACATACGTACTAGTACTACTGTACTATC
>CM039122.1:51807818-51855740 GCA_022036555.1 Microstegium vimineum
AAAATCATTAGTGCTTTATGAAATATTAACTAACCTATTATTTTTCTTCCTGTCTAGTGCTATGGTTTCAAAATCCAAACTTCTAATCGACATAAAAGCACATAACGTTAGTGATATGTATGCAGCCAAAGAATTGTTTTTATATTAATTGTAAGCTTGTGGCACCGTAGCAATTAGCAAAGCTATGCCACGACAAAGCAGCAAGCGACCACAGGAAAATTTCCCTTGGCTCAAAGCTCATTTTTAGATTCCTCCAAAAGTACAACTTCCTAAGCCTTTCCTCGAGAAAGTTTTATAGCGCTTCTTACATTCCAAACGGTGAGAGAGAAAGTCTTTCCAAAGAAATGCAATTCCTGTAGTTTTTCATGCATTTTTTCTTCAATCCAAATCCAAACGTGAATATAACAAGGAGAATGCGGTTTGTGGATTATTAGATCAAAATGATCATGGAATATGTTACCTCAATCTCTCACAGAATAAAAGTCAACGGAGACATAGTGTCAAGCCCAAAAGGGAAGGGGATCTGTAAAACAAGAGGGAACAATATGCGGTGCCCTTGTCGTGGGCTCTGGGTACATGTTAAATAGGCAGGGAACATCCCCCCGCGTGGCCATGTAAATAGGATCTTGTTACAACAGACTTACACACATATCTATCTATGTTTGTTACATACATGCGCAAGCCTCAACAACCTAGATCCTGATCTATACACCTGTCGATGTTTTATCACCTGCCACGGGGTTACCCGAGACAGTTGTTCGTGCCTCGGCGAATAGTGAAACCTTGGTGGTTGGACACGTAGGGACACACGGTTTTATACTGGTTCAGACCCTCGACACAGTCGAGTAACAACCCTACGTCTAGTTGGGTCGCTTGTTTATTGCTCTGATATCGTAATACAAGGTGTTGCGTGTCTCTCTACGTATCGGGTGTTACGTAGTATGTTTAGCTGTTTTTGGGTGATTCCTCACCAACCCTTTATATGTGATACCCTCACCAACCCTTTATAGTCCAGGATCTGGCTGAGGGTTGCTTCAAATCCTACTCGGTTACAAACCCAGAGTCCTAAACTATGCTTCGGTCTTGTCGTCGTTACCGAGTAGAATCCAATTTTGTGTGTTCCGGTAAGCCAGTCTATGGGTACCCTATAGGATATCCCATCGATAAGCCCCCAAGCATCTCATGATTTTTCTTTAAAGTGTCGGGTTGTTTTGAAAGTAAGCCGAGTTCTTCTTGAAGTAAAATCATGAGATGATTTGGAAAATGGTTTTATCGGGTAGGTATTTCCAGCCCCCGAGCCTTCTCCGAGTTCTTTTGATCAGAAGAGCTCGACAAAAGGGTCCGAAATACTTTTGCTTGTCTCTGCTTTTGTTCACGGGTTGGTACTGTATTTTCACGGGTGTGCAGAATCTTGCTTTCACTGTTTCCTTTGGTCAGTTTTTGTACTTTTGTCGTTTTCTTGCTTCTCTATCTCGTGACTTTTGGATTTTGGTGGCCCTTCCTTGCTATATATTCTATGGTGCTTGATCATGTAATGCACTGATAGTTGAGCTTGAGAGTTATTGTTTTCCCTCTTCAATGGTCATGCTGCTGAGTGAAACTGAGCAGCCCCGGGTTTATGTTTGTCTTCTAGTAATTGAGTGGGTAGAAAAAATCTTGTGAAAGGAATTAGAGGTAGACTAATTCCTCGGTTAGATTTTCCTGGGAAGTTTGGTGCAGCAGGTAGAAGAAGTCTTGTGATGTGGCTTCCATGCCTTCTCTATCTGTTTACTGAATTCCGGGTTGTAACCGTTGCCGCTCCTGAATTGATTGATGAGGTGCGCTTCATCTTCCTAGCCGTGCATGCTTGCACCGAACTCCTGCTGGAAAGGCTAGAGTTGGAGCTGTCTAATCTCATTTATTGGGAGTGGTTTTCTACCTATCAACCAGAACTTTCCTCATGTTGTGCGGAGTTTCTGGGTTGTTTTATGCTGTAAGGTTTTGTCTGGGTGCTAGGTCTTCTTTGGAGGTGGTCCTGGTGTAACCTTGGCTCCAGTCTTTATATTTTATCACTTGTGGTCTTTTGTTGTAGATGAGGCTTATATTGGCCTTGTATTTGTAGCTCCTGAGTTATTATATCTTGTGAGATCCTTAGCCGAGTTGTTTTTCGGCATGCTCTCTCTGCTATAGGGTTGTTTGTCAAGTGTTACTAGCTGTATGATTGTCCTTGGAATATTCTTTTGAATATTTTGTGTGGTACACTAATATATTGCCTTTACTGTAGCCGTTTGTATCTCATCAATATGGTCCTTGTAGAATCTTTTGCTTTTACTGCCTTCTTTATGTACTATTGATGCTGTCCTCTTTTCTTTCCTAGACTTGGTGTATGTGCACCCATTATTTCTCTATAAATAGATGTAGTTTTATTGCCTTGTCACTCATCTTTCTGCCTCCTTTTTGTAGAATCCTTGTTCTTGATCTTGTTGTACCATGAATATTGTAGTTGGCGAGCTTGACGAGCCCCTGGGCTTCTTCCTCCTTTTCTTGGGTTGTAATCTGGTGAATGGTGTAGGTCTTGTGATAGAAACTAGTAGTATACTAGTTTCAAGGTAGTATCGAGCTATGGTCGACTTTGAGGCAAATGGTGTAGGTCTTGTGATGAGGCTATCGCATGTAGTGCTGCCTCATCTTCCAGCATCCTACTTCCATGCTTTTGGCTGATCTCATGGTCTTGGTTGAAGAGGCATTCCTTGGTCAGTCATGTGTTGTGTCATTTTGGTACGTGCTGATGCTGACCCGCCTTCTTTTCTCGAAGACCTGGCGGAACTGTCAATCTTGAATGGCTTCCGGGTTCTGCTTCTACTACGTTTGGCGAGCAGGGTGTGTATTGATCCGTTGGGCGTCAATCACATCTGAGTTCTTTGGCTCTGTTTGTCAATATTGGATCTTAGTTCTCGTGGTTTTAACCTCGAATTCGACTGGGTTCCTTGCTACTGACTTGTGCTAGTTCCTTTCATGTAGTGGATGATTGTAACTTCACATTTCTGTTGTAATCAAACTTTGTATTAAAAATGGGCGATCCATCAATTGTTGTCTCAATCTCCCGAGTTCTTTGTACTTTTGTCTTGATTGTAATGTCCGAGTTCTTTATTCCACAAGCTGTCTGTGTACTTTGTGAAGGATGTACTCTGACTAATTGCTTTACTTTGGCGTTCGTTCCGTAATTCCTGGTGGCCTTTTGTAACCGTTGTGTTTTCTTTTCATTGTAGTAAAAAAAACTTGCGGCTTTTACCCCTTTATAAATCTGTCTTTTTTATTTTCCTTTCTTTTTTGTCTTGTGGTAAAAAACTCTTTCCTCTGCTTGCAAACCCTAGCCGCCACTGCTGCTTTGTTTGTCCTCGATCCGCCTCGGATGGTGAAGAAGGACAAGAACAAGGTTTAATTTGTTGACTAAGACATTGTTTTAGATTCAATTGACAATCCTGAATACGTTGAGATGTCTCGTCAGATGAAGCGGTCTCCCAAGCCTACGACTTAGGAGGCGGACTTAGATCTGCTAGTTGCCCATGATCTGCTTCGGACACGGGTTTTTTCTGAATATTTGCTCCCTGGTGAGCATGTAATCCCGAGCCCTTCCCTTGATCAGACAGTGCTCTTTGTTTCTTTTGTTCGTGCCGGACTTTGCTTCCCTCCTTCTGACTTTTTGATGGAATTCCTTTGTTTCTACGGTATCCCGCTTTATCATCTACCTCCTAACGGGGTTCTTTTTCTTGCTTGGTTTGCTCATTTGTGCGAAGCATTTATTGGCATCCCTCCTTGTCTTCTTCTTCTCCGGCATTTCTTTCGCGTCCGGTTCCATGAAAAAAAACTCTCGTCCGTTCTTTTGGTTGTTATGCTTTCCAATTTCGTCAGGGGGTGAAGAATAGTTACTTTTCGTTCACCCTTTATGACTCTATTAAGGATTGGGCGGACAAGTGGTTCTATATCCCGAAGCCTGATATTTATTTTACTTCTGATCTTGCTGCCAAACCGACCCTTCTTCCTTGTTGGAACGATGCTTTATCCTCTTCTGAATCCTTGGCTATCAGGCCTTTGCTGACTCGGATAAGTTTTCTGAAACAATCTGGGTTGACCGACAATGGATTAGTTGCCAGTTTCTATTGTCGTCGGGTTCAACCTCTCATGTAGATGGATCATCTTGGCTTTGAATACACTGGTTCTTCTGACCTTTCTCGGATTATTCCTGATGTCGAATTGTCTGATGATGATATATTTGATCGTTTGGGGAGGGTCTTGAGTGGTGTATCTGCCATTCCTCCCTAGGTTCCAGAATATGACGTTGATTATCCTCCTCTTCAGGTTAGTGATCTTTAGTTTGTTCTGGTTTCTTTTTACTGGGGTTTTCTTTACTGATAACTTGCTTTGCATTTTATTTAGGATTATGATCACTCTTTTAGGCTTGACTTGCCTTTTGGGCCCATTGCCTTTGCTCCTGCTGAAGCTGCTGTTGAAGTTACCGTAGCTTCGAGTTCTTCTTCTAGGATGATCCCTGAATTTTGTAATACTGATGGGTATGTACCATATACTCCTGATCCCCGGATTGCTCAGCTTATATTATTTTCTAGGAAGAGGAAGCTTGAATCTTCTGCTCAACCTCCTCCACTTGCTCCTGTTACTCGTCACCGTACTTTTCGGTCGCATACTCCCACAGGTAACATTATTGTAGGTGAGTATTTTTGTTTTCAGCCGAGTTGTTTTGTTTACTATTTTTCTTTACTCTTGTATTTTTTTTATCAGGTGGTCAGTCGATCCCTCTTGATGAGGAGTATTCTCATGATGATCCTCCTCTTATTCGTCCTCCGTGAGTTTCTTTCTTGTTGTCTTTCCTCCTCTTACCCGAGGTGCCATCCGGACCATCGCACTTGTGTCCGATGCCCCTGCCGATTCAAACGGCTAACTTCCCGCGCTTGCCGCTGCCTGCCACGTGGCTCCGGACTCTCCTGTTCACAGGGTCTGGAGTCACTGCTTCTTGCGTCCGGAAATATTTTCCCGGGCGCCTGAGCGCACCCGAGAGCTCGCTTGAGCTCCTCAGCACCTCCGGACCCAAGTCCGGTCCTTGGTCTGGACCATCATACTGCGTCCGGACCCTCTTCCACAGAGAGTTACAGAGAGCGTCAGGCTCCGGACGCGTGTCCGGAGCTCTGCATCCGGACTGCTCCTCCAGCCAGCCAGCAAGGGTTTGCCACCGGACGCACACGCGTTGGTCCGGTCGGCCAGTACCCTTGCGTCCGGACCCTACGTCTGGACTGCTTCCAGCTGCCCAAACACTTATCCAACTTCTTCCAAGCTTCCAAGAGCCAACACAAAGTGATCCCAACACTTGTGCTCGTGTGTTAGCTTTTAATTCACAATTATCTTGGATTAAGTTGGTGTTTCACTTGGTTCAATTGATTTTAAAGCAATGCATATGAACCTAGTGGCACATGATAACCGTAATCATACTTAAGAGCTCCCTCCTTGATAGTACGACTATCTATCCTAAATGTGATCACATTCTTTATGATGTCTTGATCACCAAACATAAATGTGTCCTATATCACCTTTGCCTTGACACCATTTTCCTTTCCATTTCCTTCACCATGCTAGAGCTTGTGCTATCCACCAATGATCCACCTTGCTCCATCACATGGCATGTACCAACCTATCTCATGATTCACACTTAGAGATCCAAGGTTAGTACCTAAGTAGGTTTCATCAATTACTCAAAACCAAAACACATGGGAGACTCTCAATCTCCCCTTTTTTGGTAATTGATGACAACCCTTCCATAAAGATATGAAATATAATCATTTTGAATTTGAGTTGCTTGTCCAAGCATTTTAATCAAAGATTCAAGATTTGGACAAGTTGCTCAATTTCGGTTTTGGTAGTTATTAGCTCCCCCTACATATATGCTTCATGAGTTTGGTTCAAGTTTTGCACATATGTATAGATAGGCATTGTGTGAGAGTGAATAGCTACCAAATGATACTAAGGTGTAAGAGTAGACCTTTGAAGCGTGTTACCATTGGAGTGCGGAGTTTAGATTCACCCTTAGCACCATGATTAGCTAGACACCACTTGAAATCAAAAAACACTTAAAAGTTCATGGGTTAGAGCTAATCAACCTATGCATGCTAGTTGATCAATCATCATTCATTTAGATTCACTAGCAAACACCACACAAGCATGAATATTTATTTTAAGTACTTGTGCAACAATACATATGAGGATGCAAGCATTCAAATGCAACAAGGTGTTCATGAGCTTGCTCCCCCTATTTGTGTGTTCTCATTTCAAAAAGATTTTTCATTTTCTCCCCTTAGACAATCTCCCCATATATCTTTTGATTCTCCCACTTTGGTCAAGTTTTATATCTTTTCACATAATTTCTCCCCCTTTGTCATCCAATTAACACAAAAAGGTGGGACCAATTATAGATATTCAAGTTTTAGCTCCCCCTAAGTGTGAGATAGGGTGAAAGATTGTTTTCAACTTTGATTTGAACTAAGCTACTTGCCCAAGATATTTAATTCGGTTTAAACCATAGACAAGCTTGTTCACACATGCTAAGACGGTTATCTTGCCTATTTTGAATTAAACATTTTGCGTTCATAGACATAGATCAAATACTAGGATTGCAAGAACATCAACATGTCATATGCCACCACTAGTTCATATCAACTCATAGAAGCTATAGTGGTACCATATAAGCATCAAAGACATTTTAGTTTTCATGAATGAGCCTAGAAGCATGCATTATGTCTATATGCTCTACACAAGTCCTAACAAGGTATGCATGAATGCTCTCAAATCAACTTTTACCTTGCATTGTTGGAGTAGAAGCATGTCATATAAGTGGGGGTGCATCAACTCATTTTGGAGAAATCAAGTATATTCAACTTATTCCTTAGCTTGCAAAACCTTTTCTTATCTAGTGGCTTGGTAAAGATATCGGCCAATTGATCTTCGGTGCCAACACTAGTGATAGAAATGTCCCCTTTCAATTGATGATCTCTAATGAAATGGTGACGGACATTAATATGCTTTGTTCTTGAGTGTTGAACCGGATTATTGGTGAGCTTGATTGCACTTTTATTGTCACATAGCAAAGGCATTTGCTTGAATTTGACTCCAAAGTCATTCAAAGTAGCTCTCATCCAAAGTATTTGTGCACAACAACTCCCCGCACTAATATACTCGGCTTCGGCGATAGAGAGTGCCACACTATTTTGTTTCTTTGATGACCATGAGACTAGTGATCTTCTAAGCAATTGACAAGTGCCCGATGTGCTTTTCCTTTCTATCTTGCAACCCGCATAGTCCGAGTCGGAGTATCCAAGTAACTCAAAGTTTTATCTTTTAGGATACCACAACCCAACATTAGGTGTATGCTTCAAATATCTCAATATCCTCTTTGTGGCTTTCAAATGACTCTCTCTAGGAGATGCTTCAAACCTTGCACACATGCATACACTAAACATGACATCCGGTCTTGATGCGGTCACATAGAGCAAGCTATCAATCATTGATCTATATAGCTTTTGATCTATCATGTTGCCACTAGCATCACCATCCAAATTTCCATTTGTTCCCATGGGTGTACTAATAGACTTTGCTTCATCTAGATTGAACTTCTTGAGCATGTCCTTGATGTACTTGCCTTGACTAACAAAAGTCCCATTCTTCAATTGTTTGACTTGAAGACCAAGGAAGTAACTAAGATCTCCAAGCGTAGACATCTCAAACTCTTTGGCCATCATTGTGTCAAACTCTTCACAAAACTCTTGATTGGTTGACCCGAAGATAATGTCATCCACATAGATTTGCAACACAAACAAGTCCTTCCCAATCTTCTTGGTGAATAGGGTAGTGTCAACCTTCCCCATAATGAAACCCTTAGAGAGGAGGAAATCTCTCAACCTCTCATACCATGCTCTTGGAGCTTGCTTCAATCCATATAATGCTTTCCTTAGCTTGTACACATGGTTGAGTTTCTTGTCATCTTCAAAACCGGGTGGTTGCTCAACAAAAACTAATTCATTGATGTACCCATTTAGAAATGCACTTTTCACATCCATTTGATAGAGCTTGATGTCGTGAGCACAAGCATAAGCCAATAGAATCCTTATTGCTTCTAGCCTTGCCACTAGTGCATATGTTTCTCCAAAGTCAAGACCCTCTACTTGAGTGTAACCTTATGCATCTAGTCTTACTTTGTTTCTCACCACTATTCCATCTTGATCTTGCTTGTTGTGAAAGACCCATCTAGTGCCAATGACATTGTGGTTCTTTGGTCTCTCAACTAGCTCCCAAACTTGATTTCTTGTGAATTTGTTGAGTTCTTCATGCATAGCATTCACCCAATCAATATCTTACAAAGCCTCTTCAATCTTGGTTGGCTCAATAGATGATACAAAATAATAGTGTTCACAAAATGAAGCCAATCTTGATCTTGTTTGTACACCACTAGTGATATCTCTAATAATATGATCTATAGGATGATCTCTTGCAATAGATGTAGGTTGGAGTATTGGAAGTTGATTGCTTGTACTTGGTTAATCATTAGGTAGAGTAGGTGAACTAGCTTCTTGATCTTGAGTTGGAGAGGATGAACTAGCTTGATTGTCATTGAGTTGCACATTGGATGGAGGATTCACTTGATCTTCAATATCTTGCTCATCATCCACTTGCCTTGGCCGAATGTCCCCAATATCCATATTCTTCATTGCATTGGCCAATGGTTCACCTCTCACATCATTATGGTTGGCATTCTCATCTTGAGATCCATTTGTTTCATCAAACTCCACATCATGCACTTCCTCAACTATGCCATGAGTAAGATTCCATACTCTATAAGCTTTGCTTGTAGTTGAGTATCCAAGTAGGAAGCCTTCATCATATTTCTTCTCAAATTTGCTCAATCTTGCACCTTTCTTCAAGATATAGCATTTGCATCCAAATACTATAAAGTATGCAATATTTGACTTTCTTCCATTCAATAGCTCATAAGGTGTCTTCTCAAGCATCTTGTGGCAATAGAGTCGGTTGCTATAATAGCAAGCCGTGTTGATAGCTTCGGCCCAAAAAGAATCACTCACATTGTATTCACTAAGCATAGATCTTGCCATACCAATGAGTGTCCTATTCTTCCTCTCAACAAGCCCATTTGATTGAGGTGTATACTTGGCCGAGAATTGATGTTTGATTCCATATTCATCACATAGCTCATCAACTCTTGTATTCTTGAATTCACTACCATTGTCACTTCTTACTCTCTTGATAGTTGTTTCAAATTCATTTTGGCATCTCTTGACAAAGACTTTGAATGTATCAAATGTTTCACTCTTGTCACTCAAGAAGAATACCCATGTATATCTAGTGAAATCATCAACTATCAAAAAGCCATATTTGTTTCCACCAATACTAGTGTAGGCGGTTGGTCCAAACAAGTCCATATGCAAGAGCTCAAATGGTTTGCAAGTACTCATCATGCTCTTACTAGGGTGAGTATTTCCAACTTGTTTGCCAGCTTGACAAGAGCTACAAAGCTTATCTTTCTCAAAGACCACATCTTTCAAGCCTCTAACTAGATCATGTTTGACTAATTTGTTCAATTACCTCATTCCAACATGACCAAGCCTTCTATGTCATAACCAACCCATGCTAGATTTGGATAGCAAGCAAGTTGACAATTGAGTTTCTTTGGCATTGAAATCAACTAAGTATAGGTTCTCATATCTAAATCCTTTGAATATCAAGTTAGAGCCATCTACACTTATGATCTCTACATCATCAACTCCAAAGATGCATTTAAAGCCTAGATCACAAAGTTGAGCTACGGATAGCAAGTTGAAGTTCAAGCTCTCTACTAGCAACACATTGGATATGCTCATGTCATTTGATATAGCAATCTTACCAAGCCCTTTGACCTTGCCTTTGCCATTGTCACCAAATGTGATAGATTCAATCCCGTTGCAATCATTTGGCTTGATAGAGTTGAACATTCTTGAATCTCCGGTCATATGTTGAGTGCACCCACTATCAAGCACCCAATGCCTCCCTCCGGCTTTATAATTGACCTATAAAAGATTCAATTATTCTTAGGTACCCATTGTTGCTTGGGTCCTCCAAAGTTAGTGACTAAGGACTTAGGAACCCAAATAGCTTTCTTCTTTGAGCTCTCATTTGGTGTACCCATGTACTTAGCAATCACACCTTTCTTTCCCTTGGTAAGCATATAACTAGAATCAAAACGAATAGATGCATGTGTAAATTTTATCTTGCTTTGGTTTAGTTTGCAATAATGCTCATCATGCCCTACTTGCTTGCAACTAGTGAAAAACCAACCATTGCTCTTCACAAAGCGAGGCTTTGGAGTTGCAAAGGCCGCCTTGCCTTTCTTGGGGGTATAGCCAAGTCCCTCTTTGCAAAGAGAGAACCTTTGACTACCCAAGCACTTAAGCAAGCGGGCGTCTCCACCATAGGCATTGCCTAATGCTAGAGTGCACTTACTAACCTGCTTCTTAAGGGTCTCATTCTCAACCATTAGTGTAGTGTCACAAGTGACAACATCACTAGTAGAAGAGGTAGAGTTAGAAGTGCTACAAGAAGGGTTAGTTGGGGTGATGATGATGGGTTGATAGAATGATTCATCAATTATATCACAAGTTGTTCCCATGTTACTTGTTGAAACATGCTCTTTCTCATTTTGCTCAACAAGAGATGAGTGAGCCTTTTCAAGCTTAGAGTGAGCTTTGCCAAGCTTCTCATAGGCTACCTCTAGCTTCTTATGAGAAAGATTGAGCTCATCAAAGGATTGCTTGAGAGCTTGAAGCTCTTTTCGCAATGCTTTGCACTCCTTTCTCTTGATGTCAAAGTGAGTCTTAGCATCATCTAACATTTCAACTAGTTCATCTTTAGTGGGTTCATCATAATCATCATCATCATCATCATCATCACTAGAATCGCACTCATCATCGGATTGTACCTTAGTTGGCCTAGCCATGAAGCATGTAGATGGAGTGTCAAAGAGAGAGATCTTGTTCTTCATAGCAATGCTTGCAAGAGCCTTCTTCTTGCTTGATCTATTCTCATCATCACTTGAGTCATCATCTTCACTTGAATCACTATCCCAAGTGACAACATATGAGCCTCCCTTCTTGCTCTTTTTGAGAAATATCTTGCTCTCTTTCTTTTCTTTCTTCTTTCCCTTCTGCTCATCTTCATCATCACTATGATGTGGGCAATCCGAAATGAAGTGATCCTTGCTATTGCACTTGAAACACCTCTTGTCATTATTCTTGCTCTTGAAGGAGTTCTTCTTCCTTATAGCTCTATAGCCCTTCTTCTTCATGAACTTGCCAAATTTCTTGACAAAGAGGGCCATTTGTTCTTCATCTTCACTATCATCATTGCTTGAGCATTCATCATTGCTTGATTCATCACACTTTGATTTCCCCTTAGATGATGATGTGGCTTTGAATGCCACACTCTTCTTCTTGTCTTCCTTCTTTTCTTTGTTCTCTCTAATCTTATCCTTGTCTTCTCTAAAGGTATCATCGGTCATCACCTCACCAAGAATTTGGTTTGGTATGGTTGTGTCCAATCCACTTCTTACCAATAGAGTGACTAGCATCTCAAATCTTGAGGGAAGACTTCTTAGGAACTTGAATGAAAAGTCTTTGTTTTCCACCTTCTCTCCAAGTGACTTAAGGTCATTGACAAGCACCTCAAGCCTATTGAACATCTCGGGCACGTTCTCATCTTCCTTCATCTTGAAGCTAGCAAACTTCTCCTTCAAGATATAGGCCTTTGCTCCCTTCATGGATTGAGTCCCTTCATATGACTCTTCTAGCTTCTTCCAAGCCTCATGAGCACTCTCCAAGTTTTTGATTTGCTCAAAGACTTTCTTGGAGATTGCCTCATGTATTGCACTCAAGGCAATATCATTGTTTTGGAGCTTCTCTTCTTCGGCCAGGGTGGGTGCCTCTTCATTTACCACCTCAAACTTTTTGTCAACCACTAACCATATCTTCCGGTTGATTGATTTAAGATAGGTGGTCATCAAGACCTTCCAATAGCTATAATTGGTGCCATCAAACTTAGGTGCCCTCTTGGTGTTGTTGATTTGAGCCATTTTAACACCGTGGGATGTTAAGTCTTTAAGTACGGTGTACTAGCTCCGATACCACTTGAAAGGTCTAGGTATGGCTAGAGGGGGGTGAATAGCCTAATTAAATTTTCTACAGCAACACTTAGCAAACTCGTTAGAATAAAACACGGCGATAAGCAAGTTTGCTCTAGCTCTAAGGTTATGCAAGCCACCTACCAATTCTAGTCACTAGCAAGATAACTAATAGCACACAACTTAGCTAGCAACCTAGGAGCTCTAACAAAGCTACACAAGCTAGAGAGCTACTCTACTTTGCAAGAATGAAAGAATGTAATGCAAAGCTAGAGATAGGAGGGTTATACCGACACGAAGGGATGAACCAATAGATAACCAATCACAATATGAAAACCACGAAGAGACAAGTTGACACAATGATTTTTCTACGAGGTTCACTTGTTTGCCAACAAGCTAGTCCCCGTTGTAGCGATACACCCACTTGGAGGTTCACGCGCTAATTGGCAATCAAAGCCAAACCCGTTCAAGGGTGCCGCACAACCAATACAAGATGGGGATCTCTCAAGCTACGCGGAATCCACTAGAGATACCTTTCGCGAATCTCCCGCGGGGTAGGTTCAAGAACCCCTCACATTCCACTGATCGGAACCGGAGACAATCACCTTCCTCCGCTCAACGATACTCGTCGCACCAAGCCGTCTAGGAGATGGAAATCTCCAAGAATAACAAGAGCTCCGCGATGACGACGATCACCAAGTGCCACTAGTATACAATCAACAAAGCAATGCACTTGGATTCACTCTATCTCTCTAGAATATGTCAAATATGTTTAGAGGATGAGTGGTGGAAGCTTCTCAAGCAAGCACAAATGTGTGAGTGAGTAGAATGTGCAAGATATGCCCAAAAGGGCCGGCCATATCACCTTATATAGCCCATACTCAACACTAGCCGTTTTTCCCCTGAAAAAACGCTTTCTGCGCCCATTCCGGATGCACTTTACACTGGGGGTCCGGACCATGAACAGCGTCTGGATCCCCCACTTGCCGAGAGCCAGCTGTCCTATTCAGGCTCCGGTCGCAGGGTTCGGATGCACCCGAGGTGCCGTCCGGACCATCGCACTTGTGTCCGGTGCCCCTGCCGATTCAAACGGCTAACTTCCCGCGCTTGCCGCTACCTGCCATGTGGCTCCGGACTCTCCTGTTCACAGGGTCCGGAGTCACTGCTTCTTGCGTCCGGAAATATTTTCTCGGGCGCCCGAGCGCACCCGAGAGCTCGCTTGAGCTCCTCAGCACCTCTGGACCCAAGTCCGGTCTTTGGTCCGGACCATCATACTGCGTCCGGACCCTCTTCCACAGAGAGTTACAGAGAGCGCCAAGCTCTGGACGCGTGTTCGGAGCTATGCGTCCGGACAACACACTGCGTCCGGACTGCTCCTCTAGCCAGCCAGCAAGGGTTTGCCACTGGACGCACACGCGTTGGTCCGGTCGGCCAGTACCCTTGCGTCTGGACCCTACATCCGGACTGCTTCCAGCTGCCCAAACACTTCTCCAACTTCTTCCAAGGTTCCAAGAGCCAACACAAAGTGATCCCAACACTTGTGCTCGTGTGTTAGCTTTTAGTTCACAATTATCTTGGATTAAGTTGGTGTTTCACTTGGTTCAATTGATTTTAAAGCAATGCATATGAACCTAGTGGAACATGATAACCGTAATCATACTTAAGAGCTCCCTCCTTGATAGTATGGCTATCTATCCTAAATGTGATCACATCCTCTATGATGTCTTAATCACCAAACCGAAAATGTGTCCTATATCACCTTTGCCTTGACACCATTTTCCTTTCCATTTCCTTCACCATGCTAGAGCTTGTGCTATCCACCAATGATCCACCTTGCTAGACACATGACATGTACCAACCTATCTCATGATTCACACTTAGAGATCCAAGGTTAGTACCTAAGTAGGTTTCATCAATTACTCAAAACCAAAACACATGGGAGACTCTCAAGGGTTGACCACCGACGCGGTCTGCTTGCCAGCCTTGGTGGCGGCATCATCCTCTGGGAGGAACTCGGTAGGAGGTTTGGAGGTGGACTTGGTGTAGTTCCAAAGTTGAGCACCCTGAAGGGTGGCTGAGACTTGAGCGAGCCACATAGTGTAGTTCCCTCTAGTAAGCTTTTCCGACGGCGGTGGAAGGAAGCCGAAGGAAATCTGCAGGATATGTGTTAGGCTAATACCATGTAAAACAGAATGAGGGAACGAGATGCCCTTACCATGGGCTCTCGGTACATGTTAAATAGGCAGGGAACAACCCCCTACGTGTCCATGTACATAGGATCTTATTACAACAGACTTACACACATATCTATCTATGTTTGTTACGTACATGCGCAAGCCTCAACAACCTAGATTCTGATCTATACACCGTACCTAGACATTGCTACCTTTAACAGGATCCACTGTCACCATATGCGGAATGTTGCTTAGCATTGTTGCAGCAATTGTCGGAGTTAAGGTTTGTCAGGCTGCTTCGAGAAATTCACACTTATTGTTCGTCGATGACTCTTTGAATCTAATTCGTGTGGCCAAGGGGATGCTCAATGTTGGTATTTCTAATGTTGTATAATATTTCGCAAGCGCATATAAAATACCATTATAACATTTCATCCAATTGTAATTCAACGTATCATATTTATCTTCATAATAAGGTCTCACCTCCTCGCCCTCCTCCTCCATCAGCTCTATATGTTGTAGCCTAGATCTATGCACGAGGGCCGTCCCAATACTCCTTTTAGCTCATATGACTAAGGGCACCATTGTATTAGTCGAAGCCGAGGCTTGTGATATCCATGCACTTTTTTCTCTTTTTAATAACACAAAATGAATTTCCCACTATGTGATAATGACACACCTACAATGCCCAAATGAATCACCCAGACACACCTACAATGTCCAAATAAATCACCCAATCTTTGAGGTGCCAACATAACAAGAATCCAAATAATCTGAATTTCCACAAGGTCAAGTAGTAACCAGCAGTGACAAGTAATCGAGCGCTAATCACAAATCAATATTTATATCAGGTACCTTGATTGCAACAAACAACATCCACATGATAAATTGTACCTCCAACACTAATTAATCTTAATTTTTCCTCAAGTGCCTCACGTGCAGCAGGATCCCAAAGGAATCAACTAATAGCAACAATAGAAAAGATATAACAATCTATAGATTAGCTCTCAACCAATACCAGCACACTCTGTAGCAGATGTATATCCATGATAGGATCAATCAATTAGAAAATTTTCATGCCAAAGTATATTGACATAACAAGATAAACCAGGTTGATGAAATAATTCTGTTTAGTCAATCAAACTCAAACAGTGTCGATAATAATAGAATGATGATAGAGGGGTCAACTTACAACAATAGATGCAAACCAAATCCTAGATAATTCTTTCATCCGCGGACACGACAAACCATGATCAGAAGAGAGGAAACTCCTAGAACTCCAAGCGACACACTCAAGTCAAAGCAACTAAAACATGCACTCCACTCAAATCCACTGAGGGATCCAAATCAATAACCCAACTAGGGTTTCACGAGCGGCAGCTCGATGTGAAATAAGCTCCATAATAATATCTAATCTGATCTCCTCCTATCCGCCAGTGAATATTTCATTCTTCATAATATAGTCTTTCGCGAAAGGAACCAAATTGAAAATGAACATTCTTCATAGTACTATCTTCCAAATAATTTTAATTAGTGATTAGTCCACTTCTCCATACAGTCATTAGCTATAATAATTCAAGGAGCCATGGGCTCATCACTATGTTCCATAGAAGTAGAAGGGTTTTGTCTTTCTTGTGCTCCTTCTAATTTTCTTGTGTTTTACCATTACTGCAATGATGTGTATGTAGCATTAATGAATAATCCTCGTTATTTGGATTTTTTGTAACCACATAAACACAAATTACATGGAAAATAGTTTATAAAATAAGCCATGCATGGATACTGCATTGTTCGTCATGACATCAACTAGTAAACAATGCATATGATTGAAGACAACACAACACATAACACGAACTATTTGAACTACATCATAAAAATTATCATCATGTCTAATCTTCGGTGTCTATGCATAATAACAACTAAATAAATGTACTAATATTATTTATAACCGTGAAAAATTTGGTAGTTTTTTTTTTATAAATCGAGGAGTCTCAAATGACAATTTATAGATACAACTAGGGGTGCGCCCTTGTGGAGGCAAAGTTTGGCCCCCACCCTCTTCTGCACTGAATTTTCATGCAAAGCGAGTGTGTCCACCACTCCCTTTGTTTTAACTATTTTTATTTTGGATGTCAAGTAAGCCTTTTGCACCTTAGCTATATAACTTTTTTGAATATACATCTACATTTTTTATATATAACACTAATTTAACCCCTCCTTGATTTTTTCCTCACCCTTCACCACTGGATACTACTAATTCGAATGTTGGTTAATATAAATTTGTGATTGTTACGATAGTCAATAAAAATCACCTTGTCAGTTGGCGTTTTCAATATACCATCATGTCATATAACAATAAAAACTCTCAACGGCAAGGGTTTATGCCACCTCACCTCTAGGCTAGCTTAACGCCTCTTCAACCGGTGGTTTTTATTTACCCTATTTGATCTAGAATTATATTGTTTACTGCCATTCCAATTGGTGGCATACGGTTAGATTTACAAATCTTTTATGGTAGCATTTATTTATGATAAGACAGAAAAAGAATACGAGAATAAAAGAATCATCAAATGAAAAGGTAAACATTCATGGGTTGCTAAAAAAAAGTTGTATGCACAACTATCCAACACAAGCCCAACGTCCTTTCAAATTATTAGAAAATTTAAAAAAAATCCAAACTAACGCTTACAGAAATCCAGAACGGTTTCCTTCTTTTGTGTGAACTATAAATACCGAGGAAAAGATATGTCAAGGACATGGTACGCCGAAGGTGGCAATCACCTTCATCCGATCGTTTTATCACATGGAACTCAGTCAGAGCATGCCAGAAACGAGGGTTGTAGATCATCAGTTTTCAAGGGTGATTAATATTGAAACATTGGCGTTTCAAGCATAATTAATAAGTACCTAGCATGCATATGGGTTCAGTAGTAGTGTAGTACAGTAGTGAATAGTGAGTGATAATTATTGGCTTCTCTATCATCTTTGGAATAGTTCAAATAGCTCTATGAAAGGCTGCTTTAATTAATTTCTCCTAAAATAGCTATAGAAGCATATCATAATTAATTTCTCCTAAAATAGCTATAGATGCCTATCATGACAACGGGTAGTATTGATCTAATTTCTTGCAATGTTTCTTTACTTTCGTCTAGGGTGACATATATCTAATGAGAGGTTCAAGAACGCAAAAACTTCTTTATATTAGTTTTAAATATGTAATCTTAACTCAACTCTTGTTATTCACAGTCTACATCCTCTAAATAAAGTCATAACATGTATTAGATAAATCACCATTCAATATTAGTTTCTCTCCAAATTACTTCAGCCAATTTTTTAGTTATGTGCCATAAAATCGATACCATTGGATTCAAATTTAAAAGCACGTACTAGTATTTTGGGTTTTAATTATTTGTGAAACATTATATAAATTACACTTAAGGTCAAATACTAATGTTGTAGAGGCAAATTACTCCCTATAAAAAACAAACAGAGATCTTTATTATACTCAAGAGTGACATCATGTACCAATTCAATATCACCTAAAGTCACTACAAAACATTTTGATGAATATTTCTATGGCATTTGTCTATTTGGCAATGTTTCTGAACAATTTGATGAAGTTGATGCACCCTTGATAATTCTCCACCACGAGAGTTCTACTAAACTCTATCTCAACGCGTGAATCTAGAGTTAAATTGATAGGGTATACAAGGTTCTACCAAACACCGAATATAAGCAAGCTTGGCGGCCAACCTAGGGAGAGGCCGAACCACTACTTGTTGACAACACCCTGACCCTTAGATGATCAAATCTTGTGTCCGCCTTTTGCGGAAATCATAAGCACACGACGAATATAAGGGAAAGTTTGTACGTGCATGCATGCGTGCAATACAGAACACAATAACATAGACACATGTCAAGTGAAAGCAATACGTGAAGAGGTCAATAACAAGTAATGTGTGATCTATGTAGACGGGAGGTGTCTTTTTTTGAAGAGTCTATACAATGTTATAAAAATCACCTAACTATAATCAAGCTTGGTGGCCATTAGGGAGGACCATTTCTTGCCCCTGCCCACCCCTCCTCCTCTTCGATGGCCAAATCTTATGTCTGCCTCTGGCAAATCATAAGCATGTGACAATGCAGGAGGAAACTACATGTGCTCTCAGGTAAACGTGCAAAAAAGAATAATAACACAAATGCACGGTAAAAGCGAAAACAATATATGAGGAAGTTAGTAACCGGTAACGATGGACAATATTGTATTAATCTTAAGAGAGTGCGTTGTTGCGAACGGGTTCGTCTTTGATATAGGTTTAGCAATATGGAAAGGGTAGCTAGCACCCAAAGAGACATGCATGTTATATTATCTAGAGATGAAATAGAAGCATATCCTAGGATGGATGAGGTGCCCCATAGCTGTTGAGTCAAGGATTTGAACATAGGACCTTGCATCATATCTCCTAGGTTGCGCGAGTAAGATGATAGTCACAACATGGGTACATCAGATGTTAGATGAATTCTCAGCAATGCAACCTATCAAATGCAGCCTTTTGGATCGAAGAAACACATGGACACAGTACTAATAAAATGATCTGAGACGTGTGTGACATACTGACATGAAGAAAATAAATCAGCATATAATCCAAGGAGGTTGTGCATATGCATTGACAGAGAAAGGGACTTGGCACAGTCTTCAGGGAAGTTAATCACTATAAATTAAATACATAAAAACTAAAAAGAGTCCAGCGACGAGTAAAACATGAGTTTGTACTGTCAGTGTTGAAGAACACTACAACTAAATTCTTTTCACGCAACAGAGATTAGAGTGAAATATTTCACTTAAATTAGTGTGTGTAGCTATTAAAATCATATGACAAGGGGAATCATCTAAAATGTTAAAGATAAATTTAATAAGCACAGCAGGAGATAGTAATAAGTTGGAACCTAGCTACTAGGGTGTTTTAGTGCTTTTGAACCTAGTTTTTGTACTACTTTTTGTTTCCTATAAGCATGTCGATTATTACTAGCTAAAATGTGAGGAGAAGTGTTGTCATATAGAATTTCCAGTGATGATCTCATTATGGATCATCTTTCCTAATATATAAGCTAACAGGTTGATTCCTGTAAATAAAACAATCTTTGCTGTATAGCAACACAGTATATAATACTATATAACTATATATACACCAAGCCGAGCGATCAGCTGTAGTTTTTCATGCTTCCTAGCCCCAAATCGGATCATATATACATGAAACAAACATATATGCATGTAACCATAAATTGTAGTCATTACTCATTATTGAATCAATAACATGGATACAAGGTAGAACTGAACATTTATCATTGTTCTATTTGGAAAGGGAAAAATATTAAACGCGAAATGTCAAGATTCTATTCTTTCAGTTCAGAGCACTACTACGAGAACCGGCACACAGTCGTCTAGAGTTCAGTTTTGCTCGATCGATGTCAGCAACGAGTGAGCTCTCTCTCCACAGGATCAACGTTCAGGCGTTGAGCCAGCTCACAAAGCTGGGGGACGGCGACGGCGGCCTGGGACGCAGCCCCAGCCCCATGAAGTCCAGCTCCACGGGGGGTTCCATGCCCATGCGGTACGGCGCCCAGAAGGCATAGTTTGGCTGGAGCAGAACCATCCTGATCGTTCCACCTGGACCGGTGGAGACGACAGGATCGCGCAGTGGCGGGGCCTGAGGCTGTCCGCCCAGCTGCAGGAGGCGCGGCACCAACAAGGGCCGCCGCGGCACCCCGGCGAAGAAGAACCCTGCAGGGGGTGGCATCATGCGCGGGGCCGGACCGAACCCCGGCGGCGGCGCAGAGGGGATGACGAAGGGCTCCTCCGCTGGCGCTTTCCCCTTGTGCGCCTTAATGTGGCCGGAGAGCGCCCGAGCCGAGGGCCACTCCTCGGCGCAGTACTCGCAGACGAAAGGGCCCTGCGCCGGCTCCGGTTGTCGTCCGCCAGCCATGCTTCTTCACCTACCTACCTAGCTGGCTGGCGATCGACCGATCTCGGAACGCGTGACGAGCGATGGAGGAGAGGATGGTGTTTGCTTTGCTGCTCGCCGTGAGCGGGGAGCGCTGTGGTGGGCCGTTTATAGAGAAGGTGGGCAACGGCCAACGGGAGGGGCGGAGAGCTGGTCATGCCATGCGCACGCCAATATGCCCATCGCCGCACCTACTGCTTTAAGCAGCAGCACTACTTATTCACTGGAGGAGTATTTTGGCAGGGGTTTAAGTGCTGCTTATCTACTGTCACATTCCTCGTATACGACGACTGACCAGCAGAATTCTTCATCCAGCGAACCTTTTGTTTTTGCATGCAGCAGGACTTGATCGGACGGCCGAGAGTGGCTGTCGTCTTCTCGATCTCTTCTGCAACGTCTCCAGCTCCAGGGTTGAGCTGTGTAACTTTCCATCACATCCCCATCACATCGAATTCCTATTCCTCGTCACATCAAAATACCAGCACATATATGACGTACTAAATATAGATGAAATAAAAAACTAATTGCACAGTTTTATTGTATTTTGCGAGACGAACATTTTAAACTTAATTAATTAATGTTTGGACAATTATTATTAAATAAAAACAAAATTGCTACAATGTGACATGACAAGTGCTATAAGATTTTTTTCATCCCATTTCCAGGATGCTTGGTGGCTTTCTTCGGCGTCAAAAACCTGTGTCGAGCGAGTACGTACGTACTTGCTGCGCTAGCTGTGGTGCCTGATGGCAACCAAATGAAGTGTTCAAGATGTAGGAGAATCGATCTGCATCTCATTTTTGTTCCAAACATTGTGCCGTGTGTAGTAGGTGCTAATAAGTTTTGCGACATTGTACGTCGCGTAGGGAGATCGCACTAGTACAAAAACGAATTTGGCTGCGCCCCCAAAAAATTCCACAGGCAGTTTGGGTTCAGTACAAATTCCCGCAGGCTAGGGGTCTAGAGAACATATGAATGGTGTTGTGATCATATGGATGCATGGATCGATCGGATCCACACAATGCTACTACTCTTCGTATGTGACACGACAAACAAAAAAAAAACTAAATTTCAAGGGATACTTTTCCTTTGAATTTATATACATGTTTCTTTTCTTATCTTGGGATAATCTGCGATGTTTCGGTAGACTCCATGAGAATTTCACCAGAATTTTACATCCATTTAATAGGCTATATCACATAAGCATTTTTTATTATTATGTGGCAATATTTTTAAGAGAAGAGAGAGAAGATGCGGGTTTCACGTAGATGAAACTCTCTTGATTCTACTCTAAATAATAAGTTCTAGAATTAAATATATATATATATATATATATATATATATATATATATATATATATATATATATATAAAGAATGAAACTATGCATTAGAGTAGTAATCATTTAATTGTATCCATATTTTATTGTATTGTATAAAAAATATTATAAAACTCTTCACTGAGAATATAGTGTCAGTAGAAGCTTAACTACGATGCAAATCAGGCTTCCTTTAATAGTAGAAAACAAAATGACGACTGCACGAAGATCACAAGTAGTCCTGTCGTGTGGTGGTAATTTATGATATAGATGCTGATTTTAGCTATGATTTTGAAATGACCACTTTATGGGTATTTATTTTATTTCGATTGGAATATATGGTGAAAAAGAACAAGGTAACTTCACTACATGTTGGTTTCTTTGTCCAAACAATTTAACAACTAACGACAGAAGTAACTTCTCCATATAACAGTGTGTTGGAGCTGTAGAGCTATATTAGCATCAAAAGTCTAATTGCTACAAGGCACTTCAGTGAAAAATGTAACTCAATACTAAACAATATATATATATATATGTGATAAAAAATATAAATGTATATATTGCATCTTGAGTTGAACTAATTAATTTTAGATATATGTACATATGCGTGCTGGATAATATGCCGCTGCAATTTGAGCGCTGTTGGAGTGACAGTTCCTTTGTATGTGCAAGAAACCAATGTATTCCATGAGTAGAAAATCTCTCCCAAGTACTAGAATTCTTTTTTCTGAACAGTATTCAATCATTTTCATTAAGGCCCTCTCTTTGACATGCAGGATCTTTTTCATGATTTCTGTGGCTTTTTAATAAAAATGAACTAGTTTTGGTAAAAATTCTACAAGATTCATGTAAAATCACTTCATTCTCAGAGGGACTTAAGAGGGAAACTAAAAAAAAGGTACATCGTGACATAAAAAATCCTTGTAAGGCTAGTCTCATAAAAAATCATCCACGGAGTCCACAAAGATAAACACACAAGAGGAGGAACTACATGACTAACAATTTCTAGTATTTGCCTACACGGCCGTTAAGCATCTAGGCCTCAAATTTGGTTTCCGTGATTAATAACGACACAATCATGTGTGTTTTGCAGCAGCATTACTGTGAGGTCACACAATGATGATGATTGATTGGGCAACTTTGGTTCATGCCCCTATTGACTCTATTCAATTTTATTTTTAAAGGGTGAGCGTGAAGATTAAGGATCGGCTAGAGTGTTAATGACGTTGAGGGATACATAAATCAGTGATAGGATCTTTGTTTTTCTTTGACCATACTATAAAGGAGGTGAGTAGGTTGACCTAGTTGAGTCTAGCGAGTGGATGTGGTGCACACTTGTGAAGCTAGCCCAAGATCATTTGGAAACAAAAACCAACTCAAAGGATGCATGAAATGGATGAGTTGATTGTTCTGTGCATGCACTAAATGTGCACATGCGCAACACAAATTAGTCCGATGTGCACCAGATGTCGAGGCATGTTTGTTGGGGAGCCAATATACTCATTGGACATGTCCGGTGGTGCACCTGACCCGACTGCTTGTACTCACTGTACATGTATGGTGATTGATTGGATTAGGCACTGGATACATCATACATAAGGGCTAGTTTTCCAACTAGCCACTTGGAGCATTCACCGCACGTGTCCGAAAATGCTGAGTAGAGGGGCAACGACTAGTTGCTTGCCTTTGGGCTATATATGCCCCTCCATCTCAGGCATTTAGAATTTCTTAGCATCTTGAAGTTGCACATCCACCCTTTGGTGTTCAATAGAGAGAGCTTTGACCTAATGGAGTGATTTGGATTTGCTAATTAAAGATTAGGGAGTCCATTATGCTTATAGAGTAGAAAGTGAGCATTCACTCTTCTGATTATGCTAGGTCAAGTGAGAGTTTGTGCTTGTTATTCTTGGTGGCTGACATCATCTAAGTGGCTTGGTGGTTATTAGGATTTTGTGATCTCTTGATGGAGCTCGTGAGTGACCCAACTCATGTTATGAGTGGTTGTGGGTGACTCACTGCATTGGAGTGACAAAGAATTAGCTCGTACAGAGCACTTAGTCCTTGCTTAGATCAAGTGGGAGTGATACTCTTGCGCGAGTGCTCCAACGAGGAGTAGTTAGGAGTGCCAACTCTTTGATACCTTGGGAAAACATCAACATGCATGTTCCTTTTCCTCTTTTACTTTAGATATTTTATATTTGAGCAATTATTTTAATGTGTTTACATTCCTATAATTGTCATGTTAGAGTAGGATAGGAACCTAGGGTGAAAATTTTTGCTCGTAAGATATAAAATTGCCACAAGTTGTGAAATGGGCTAAGCAATATGTGTTAATTGCTACGAAAAAAATAAATTAGCCCGATTCACCATGTTTAAGCATCCTTTCAGCCATGTAGAATGATTAAACAGCTAGTAACACGGCGGCCCATTTAAATGGTCAAATGTGATCTGAAATGGCATACACCGCCTACACAGAATGGTAGCAAAACATTTTTGCATAGTGTGTTCAAAGCAACAAATACATCCATGAAGACCATAAGCTAAAGTAGTCAATCACAAGACTGCAAGAGTCATCTTCTTGCAACCAAGGCGCTTCACAACCGCACGACATGGTTGCTCTAGCCGTAGGCGGGAGAGGCAACTGCCTAGGGTCCATGTCGCAAGGGGAGGCGGCATGAGTCTGTATGTGCTAATATGAACCACCTACATATGTGGTGATGTGTGATGTGTGCATAAGCCAACGATTCAATCCCACAAGGCCAAATCCCAATATTTAGCCTGGAATTGGGAGAGAATGGAGGGGTCAACCTCTCGACACAATTTTGCATTTGATGATCATGGCTTCTGCACTTGGCCTGTACAAACCGCAGACAATGAACTACGTTGACATCCACCGCCCTTCAACTCCAAGGTATAGGTGCAAATGGATTGGATTGTTTACAGGACGGCTTCTATGCACTTATGATTTTTAAATTCTAGTAATACGGTTCATTTATCTGATTTGAGTGATCATGTATGTTCCTGATGTTTGTTTCTCTAAGGCTCTGGCCATTTTTATTTTATTATATTGAGGAGTATTTTTCCTCGCTTATAACCTTGCATCAATAAATCCCTCGATCCATATCCATTGCTTATTAGTTATTTATGTAGTATATGTTAGATTATTACCTATCACTGTCTAGGGTTCTAAATGATCATTGCCTAGGCACTGACCAATAAGAGTCCAAGTGTCTACACACATTGTTCATCTAAACATGCTTCAACTATATATAGTTGGGCCCCCTATATAGTTCTGTACTCATATAAAATGTAAACACACTATTCACCTAAACACATTTAAACTACTCCCTTCATTCTAAATTATAAGTTGCTTTGACTTTTTTGGTTCATACATTTTTCTATGTATCTAGATTATTTGATTTTTTTTGTACATATATTTTTCTATGTATCTAGATATAGCAAAATGGATGAACCAAAAAAGTTAAAGCAACTTATAATTTCGAACGGAGGGAGTATTCTATACTTGTGCAAATGTAAACATAAGGTATGCGTACCATTTATGGCGTAGTGATTGAATTAGATGATAAACTCATTTATACATTTGACATGTTTTGAAAGGTGCAAAATGATAAGTAAAAATGTTTAAATATCTAATAGCGGTAAAAACAGCTAATGTGTAACCAGGGATTGCTATGCGACATACTAACATGCATTATGTTAGGATGAGAAATGAGTGTCTAATCACCAATTGTGGTATGTAATGGTTATTTAATCATCCGAGAGTTATGTGTCTAAGATCTCATTATTCATGTAAGCATGTGACTATATATGTATGTGTATGACTAATTCTTTATTGTTTATGTGCAATTGTGCGACTGTACATGACTCAAATTTCACTTAAACTCGTATATGGGTCTAAGGCTAGATTTCTAGTCTAGTTTTCCTATTTCATGTGACTTCAAGCAGAGTAATGGACGAGAGCTTGCTAGGAATCAAACAACACAATCCCAAACGCTCCCAACCCCCCCAAAAAGAACTCGGCTCACTATTGAGAAAATTAAAATCATTTAGTTAAAGCTACCATTTAGTATATGAATAGTATTTAATTATTGAACCTACCGTATGTTTGAAAAGCTTCTATAGTTGAGAAAATATACAATATCTCAAGACAACAAAATATTTTGGAGGAATATAATATGTTTACCACATTGAGTATATGATCGATTTTTTGGTGGAACATCTGGAAAAAAATAAATAGAAGAACATTCCAGCAACAAGCTTTAAGTTCAAGACAAGTTGCAAACCTATGCAAAGATGATATCCTCCAATACCACAGAGCAATGGCACAAGTCATCAGTAGAACATTTTGGTGTTTCTAGATGTGTTTTCAGTAGTAGTTTGTTCCAATGGTACAAATAGAGGTAGTGTAAAGTTGTAACGTCGTGTATGTAAACTTTGTTTTCTTCTTTTTATCGTCTAATAAAATTTGAGGTAAAGTTTTTGCCATCCTTTCTAAAAAAAAGTATATGATCGATTTGTGAGTACGTACATATACACATATTGATATTAGACTAGAAGTGTGTGGATATATAACGTTACAAGCCCAAAAGCAGACCATAAGCTATAGACTAGAACACCAAGAATGTACCTTCATACGATGAAGAAGCCATTGAGTCTTACTGAATACCAGAGGCTGCTTGGTACAACAAGCGTGAGGTAAAGACATAGGATGTTCCTAGTGCTACAACAGCTGCTTGATCAGTACCTAAGGTATGGATGGTGTTTAAGGATGTCTTCTTTTATGGTTAATGTTGCACTCTAGCAGACCTCCAATATAATCCCTTAGGTCGATTCGGCCTGGGCATGGACTCTAGTTTAGGTTGGTTTCTCTGTCCCTAATCAAGGTATATGCCAATTTTCATAATTACTGACTAGATCTTTTAACAACTAGTTAGAGCATCTTCAATAGTTTCTAAAAAATCACTTGGTAAATTAATGAGTTTTTCAAGTGACAAAAAAAAGTTGGGAGCATATTTGTTGGTTGCCTTCAATAGTTTTCAAAACTCGCTCCTAAAATATAGAAATGTAATTTTACATCAGGAATGCCAAACTATTTCTAAAACACTCCAAATCACTTTTATATTTTTTTCTCTCTTGTACATTTTTTTAAAATCTTGTCCTAGTACTTCTTATTCTTTCTCATATTCTTCCACCTTAGATTGGCATGATATGGATACGCGTGTATTTATCTTCCCAATGGGGTCAAAAAAATTCAAGTGCCAATAGATTAATTATTAGGAGGTGAACTTGAGAGTTGTTAGAGATGTATTTTTTCATCCTTGCCGAAAATCATGGATTGGGTGATTGTTTTGAGAACTCTTAGAAAAAAATGTCCAATCTTATAAGTAGGAGAGACATGTTAGAGAATAGTTATTACACTAGTAGAGAAAGAGCTTTTAACCCCGGTTGTAGAGGGCCTTTAGTCCCGGTTGGTGGAACCAGGGCTAAAGCTCATCCATCCAGTTAAAAAATAATAAAACTCTCACCCAACTACGCACCCTGAGAATCAAACCCAAGACCTCACGCACTGCCTCATACGTAGCAAACCACCCCACCTACGTAACACATCTGTCAATGAATGAGACGTTTTTCTTTTGAACCCACCGTAGAGAGACCTCACCAACCGGGACTAAATGTTCTGGACCTTTAGTTTCGGTTGATAACACCAACTAAGACTCTTTAGTCTCGATTGGTGTTACCAACCGGGACTAAAGGTCTATTAGCCCCGAACATAAAAATAACCGGGACTAAAGCTGTTTTTAGCAATCGATGAAAGGTGTGTTCTGTAGTAGTGTTAGTACTTCAAATTAACTACTAGGCATTGGACTCGAGAATGTTAGTCATTCTATTATTTTCGTGCTAGTAGTTGAGTGACCTTGTTTAATACCTGTGTTTTTTTTTGCGAGCAATTACGAATCGTGGCCGTTAATTTTGTGAGGTGAACTCGATCGGCCTTTGTTGATATAGCGTATTTTGTTTTGACGATCCATATATATCAAAACTTTGATTACATGTTGCTTAGAATATCACACTGGGAATTATGCGTAGAATCACCAATGGGTTTCGACCTGTATGTGAGTGTTTGAACTAAACAGGGTTTTAAACTTAAGATTAACAGGTGACCACAACATTGACATAATGCTGAAGAACTAAGTAGATGTGTTGGGTGCAGCCATAGCCTCTTGCTTCGATGCACGTTGTATGTATGTAACAGATGTGATGTGTTCACCGCCTAAGGACACTTCACGTCTTTTGTCGGTGAAAAACATGATATGCTTAATTAGTAGCAGCAATCTTTTGGACGTCGCTGGCAATGGCCTAGGTGGGAACGGATTTTCCTAAACCCATGCCTAATCGATTGGTTGTGTGATTAGATTCACGTCAGTCAAGGACTTCTTCTCTTATTTATAGATATGTTGTAGGTCAGAGGACCGAACCCCACAAGATCTAAGGGTTGTCACTTATCACAACAAATCTAAAATATTGGATATATACGATAGGTGGACCAGAAACTTAACAATTAATTAACGTTGTAATTAATCTTAAGATCAGCCAAGATCACATTCCAACGGTGAGCCCTCTAATATTTTCCTAAGTGGATTTCAAAAGTAAATGTTCTTTGAATCGTAGGATGACCAGTACCAGTTTTAATTTACACTACACTGGTTCCTTTTTACTTCTTGACTGCATAGATCGATGCTAAGAGCATGTTTGAACTCTAAAGTAGTTCACAGGTTAAATTCAGGAGGAACTATGCCAAATAATATTTTGCAAGAAAAAAGATTCTATTCTAATTCTGGAAAGTAATTATTTGAAATGAAATAAAAGGTGAAAAGCCAAAAAAAAAGTAGCTCCTCCTGATTTACAAATCATGCATCGCTTTCTTACATAAATTTTATCATAGAGAATCATTTCTCGATCTCAACCACTTTCCACGAAAATTAGGAGGAAAAAAAGCTCTATCAATGCAAACATGTCCAATAAAGCTCATAAATGAGAAATTGTTGACACATAGATTGATTTTGCTGTATAACAGCTCTCTCACAGGTTACAACTCGACTAGATGACAACTCCCATTACATAGCAACACAAAAAAAAGATAAAGCTAAAGATACCGGAGACTGCAGAGACAAACATGATTCATTCCTCTGCTATCGGCTTTACGGGACTTTGTCACTGGAAGTGGATGAACACTAGACCCATGCATCTGTCAGTGACAAAAACCACCGTGAAGCCAACTCCATAGACGACTCATCACTCGAAAGATATTGAAGACTGCAGAGACGACGACTAACAGGATTGATTTCTCTGGTACTGGCTTCACGGGACTATGTCACTCACAAAGTAGGTCTGATGAACATCAAACGACCCATCCGTCAGTGACAAAAAGTCACCTAGAAGTTGACTCCATAGACGACACAACACTGACTGAGACTAACATGACCAAAGGACTGGATAACTGTAGCAAGCGCGGATGGTTTTCGTTCCATGCATGCGTTCACAAACACGCTGCTACCCGCCGGCCGATCGAGGATGCCTCCGCGGTCGGCCGGCACAACTCCGCCGCGGTGAAGCTTTCACCGGCGGCCAAGAGTTAAGTTGAGAGGATCATCATCCTCGTCCCCGCGCACCACACGGCTCCACCAGTAAGGTTCCGGCCGATTAGCATGAAAATTTGAGGAGCTAGCATCGCCTTCGCTGCCCACGACTATGGGCTGGACAAGACAAGAAATACACTGCTTCCACACCAGCGACGGCGCGCCGCCGGGCTGCTTCTGCAGCAGGCCAATGGTTACCTTGAAATGGTACTCGCAGGAGCAGACAAGCAGCCGCTCCGGCGTGGCACCAGTGGCCCCGGCATCGCGCTCGCGATAGAGCGGCCCCACCGCCGCCGGCGTGAGAAGGTTAAGGGTGATGGGTGCGGGGGGCGCCGGGTAGACACGCCCCGGGACAGGATGGAGAGAAGGGACCTCATGCTCGGCGAAGCAGAATGCGCAGTTGCAGTAGGCGCAGATCACAGGTCGGTCGACTTGGGGCGGGGGCTGGCTGATGCCGTCCGGCGGCGCTGGGGCGTTGAGGTCCAAGTCGGGGCGGCCTTTGGGCGGACGTGTCATCGGGATCTGGCCGTGGTTGCGCAGGTAGCGGTTGATCGTCGTCGTCGCCACCATCATGGCGGCGTGGGCGCTGCCGCCTTCGACTTCGACCACCTGGCGGCTCCACATCTCCTCGACGGCGGCGACCGGCTTCTTGCCTTCCACCACCTGGCTCCACGTCTCCTCGACGGCGGCGACCGGTTTCTTGCCTTCCATCACCTGGCTCCACGTCTCCTCGACGGCGACCGGCTTCTTGCCTTGGACCACCTGGCGGCTCCACGTCTCCTCAACGGCGGCGACCGGTTTCTTGCCTTGGACCACCTGGCTCCACGTCTCCTCGACGGCGGCGACCGGTTTCTTGCCTTGGACCACCTGGCGGCTCCACGTCTCCTCGACGGCGGCGACCGGTTTCTTGCCTGCGACCACCTGGCTCCACGTCTCCTCGACGGCGACCGATTTCTTGCCTTGGACCACCTGGCGGCTCCACATCTCCTCGACGGCGACCGGTTTCTTGCCTTCGAGCACCTGGCTCCACGTCTCCTCGACGGCGACCCGTTTCTTCCCTTTATCAGGAGTCGGGACGACCGGCGCGCCAGCACGGACTGCCTGCAAGACGGAGTAGTTCCTCCCCGGCTGCTGCGGCGGCGGCGACGGCGGCACGGACCAAGATGAGCTGGAGTCGGAGATGGTGTCGAGGTCGGCGGCGGGCGGCGGCGACGGCAGCACGGACGAAGATGAGCCGGAGTCGGAGATGGTGTCGGGGTCGACGGCGGGCGTCGGCGCCGGGATCATTCGAGCGATCGCCGCGGTTCTCCTCGCCATCTCTCTCTCTCTCTCTCTCTCTCTCTCTCCCGGCTCACGACGGTGGCTGCTAGCTCGAAACCGAAGGCTCCTCTACTTTGCCGTGGTGTGGTGTGGCTGCGAATGCCAACGGTGGCTGCCCTGGAGTGGTGCGGGGTGTGGTGTGGTGTGTGGCACGCCTGCTGGCACTTATGCACGCGACGCGTGAGGGTGACGGACGGACGCTGGAGATGGCGCGGGCTGTGGCTGCGTGCCGCGGGTGCTTGTTTTGGAAGGTCAAAACGGTGGGCTCTCTCTCCAGGAGTCCCCAAAGCACCAAATCTGCATGGAAAGCGAGCGTGGCTGGGGCGGCTGTGGCTGTGCCCAACGGCATCCACATCTCTAATCTCGTGTCGTATGTTGTGAGTTGGAGATGTACAGATTTTGTCTCCACTCAGTGAAATGAATTGCTAGAGGGTGGAGGCCGCCCAGTTTAGTTGACGACAGCGACGAACACTAACCCAAACGAAATTTCAAAATTTTCGTTTTCCCTCCTGCGGTGAAATTTTTTTTGATAAGAAATTGTGCAAGATCAATCAAATACAGCATGGCTGGGCCGGCGCCGGGCGGGCATCAAATATTGTCCCGCCTCTTTATTTTACCCATATAAAAGATGACAAAGAACTTTGATGAGACTTTTAGAGGGGGGAAAGGAGAATTTTTTATATAAAAAAGAGAGAATTAGCTCAGTTTATCGGATGTCTCCGAAGAGACTAATAAAAACTGAGTTTGAACATCATATAACTAAGGGTGTCACACCTCTTTAAACAACTTTGATACAACTCAACTAAAATACATGGGTTTAAGCAAAAAAAAACAGCAAATAATCATGCTTATGACCGTAACTTTGTTGGGGGCAAACAACTCAGAGGCAACAGCCAGCTTACTAGAGAGGTAGGGGGATCCACACTCCACAGTCCCACACGCAAGCCACGAGATAAACAACTAATCCAAACATAATGGCTAAGAGCATGACAAAAAATACAGCCTGTTTTTATTGTATGCATATTTACAGCTCATCTATTACCTCACTCATATAGTGGTTGGCTAATAAGACATACTTCACCATTAATACCTTCACCATTAATACCTGACTCACTTTCTTCCCTCACAAAGATTCTTACTACTCATGCACTAGCTGTCTAGCTGGATGTAAACTTACAGCTCACTTTTCTTCTCTCTCCCTCTCACTCTCATGTCAGCATAAGAGCCACTTACAATCCTTCATCACACTAAAACAACAAAGCAACTCCAAATTCCTAGAAAAGCCATGACATTTGTTGTCATTGCCATTCTGGTCACACATGCAAAACTATATTTTCATCCGGCGAGGTCCATATCTGAGCTCTAAGGTACCAAGATAGAGTAGCAACTATTACGAAAGTGTCTCTATGTTGTGGCACTAATAATCATCATTGTCAATAATGTTTGGTAGACAATTTGAGATTTTGTCAAAGGAGCCCTCAACCCCACACAATCAAGACGCAAAGGCACCCTATCCACCAGCACATTCATCTAGCCACCACCAAAGGGCAAGGAGAAGAGCAAACCCAATCTCTCTCTTTTCACTCTCTGGTCTTTCAAGTTGCCCAACTTTTGCTTGCTAAATTTTAGCATAGAAAATTTTGGTAGACAACCAAACATGCTCTTAAGCAAATTCCTACTCATAATGGCAAAAAAAAAGCAAGATTTCAGTGTGAAGAGTCTGATTACTCATCGATGTCAATTTTATTCTATGTTTAAGTAATCTCGAATGTCATCTCAAAATAGATAGTCCCTTCCATCTGGCAAATCTCGAATGTCTAGTGTGATAGTTCTATTATCTTTATTTTTTAAAAAAAATAGTTCTATTATCTAAAGAATCAAGTTATTTGAACAGGAGGCACATATCAAATTAATCTATTAATAATTGCTCTACCACATGTCATCTCAAAACGCAGCCGCAGCCTAGAGCCCTCCTTCCTCTCCAATGACCGCAAGGAGTCTCCAATGACGGCAAGAAGAGGGACGGGTCCTTGTTAAACAGTTCTTTAGACTTACATTTTTTTAGGTTTTTTTCCAATTTACTACTATCTGCAAGGATAAGGGTGCTCATGGTACTCCACGTGATGATATTAACCCGACCTTGTCGTCCATGGAAAGAAAATCAGGAATCCAACTTTGAATCAAGGGTTGAAGGTGTTAAATCATGTTCGACGAAGCTCTATTCGTCTAAAAAACGTTTGCATCAACCAAAACCACTAGTAGGAAAAAATGGAAAGACTTGATAGACATGTTTCTTTTTTATTTCATGTCCTTTCACATATAATTTGAGAACAATATGCCAATTTTAATGTATAATTCATCCTTTTCTTTGGAAAAAAACATATACAACATTAATGATCACAACTAACCAAAGAAGTCTATTCAGTCATTACTCCTGAAATGCAATACCTCCTCTATAAGCGGCCGTGGAGCTTACTGGAGACATCTCATTGGTTGCTTTTTGATGTGGCCCCCGCTTGCATGCACCCTTGAGCCGGCTCAACATGTTCTGCCTGTTTCATTTGGCTCAGTTGTAAAGTGGAGTTGGCTCATTCATTTGGCTCAGTTTTATTCACGCAAGCTCCTCTCTCTCTCTCTGTATCTCTCTCTTGCCCATTCAAAATCCAACGAGGCCGCCGCCGCTCCTGTTCACGCTGTGTCCTCCCCCGCTCACGCCGCCTCCGGCTCCGCTCCCGTCCATGCCCCGGACCCGGGCCATGCCCATGCCGCCACCGCCGCCGCCGCTCCTGTTCACGCCGTGTCCTCCCCCGCTCACGCCGCCTCCGGCTCCGCTCCCGTCCATGCCCCGGACCCGGGCCATGCCGATGCCGCCGCCGCCGCCATCGCTGCCCCTCCTTTTTTTCCCCATCGGCTAGCCTGCCTACCCATGAATCCCTTGCTTCCCGCTCTATCCTCAAGCAGACATATTTGATACAATCTGTGCGTGCTGATTCGTTGACATGGCCACAAAAGCGGAGAGCACACCCTGAACCCGCCTTCTTCGTCTCGTGGTGAGTTATGCCTCTCAAATCTGAACTTCCTCACTCTGAACGTGGTTCAAGTGCTTGAACGTTGTGCGTTCGGATTTGTTCAGTGTTGTCATCTATTTTTTTGTACATTTTATTTCCAGATCTAGATTGTCAAGTTTCAGCCTGTGTTCCTCGTTCCCCTCCAATGCTGCCCGCTGCAAACGCAATGGGTCGAGTAGATGGGAATAATTCTTCTCCAAAATATCCCCATGTTTGCAGCGCAGATCGGAATCCGACTCCGATAGGAGCTTATCCCCATGTTTATGGCGCAGACCGGAATCCGACTCCGATAGGAGCTCAGGTGACCGCTAGCACTGGAGTATGGGTTCCTGGTGATCTTGTCAGATTCAACAACGCCGCCCCATTTTTTCAGGCACCTATGCATTTCCAGTTTGGGGGTAGCACATTCTTCCCATCTCGTGCAAGTGCAGCAGTAATGCATAAGACTGCTGAAGAAATCACCCATGGAGCCACTAACTTGGTTATTCCAAACAATACAAATGGTTTCTTATTGTTGTCGCCATATCAGTACCCTAGGGGCGGTTTGATCCAGTCTCAAGGATGTGATAATTTTTTCGTCCCAATAATGCAAGTGGATTCATCTTCGGGTCACCACATCAGAACCCTGCGGTCGGTTCTGTGCAGTCTAATCAGCAAAAAGATTGGAGACATGATACAGGTTCGTTAATTATTTACATGCACATTTGCCAAGGATTTTTATATAGCAATTTCATTGCAAGTGTTATTAGTTTTCTCATTTTATACCTGTCAGGCAGTGCAACTTGTTCTAAAGAATTGTATATTACCATGTTTTCTGAAACTTATTATGCCATTTTTCTGAATTTTGGATTCCAATTTCATTAGCTGGATGAGGCGTGGTGGTTGTTGGCGTTGCAGTAGTTCTTTACTTATTTTCTAAAACAACCAGTTGTTTGCCTGTTTCCACGATAATAAAGGTAATAGAGGCGATTTCAACGTTAATTTGTGTCCAATACTGCAGAATGAAGTTCTACTGAAATTAGCACCAAAGTTTCTATTAGATTAAAAAAATCCATTGGGAGATGTTTATTAAATTTAACTAGGGTTAGTGGTATTATGTATGGTTAGCATCTAAGTGTTTGACTATACTAGTATTATATAACTAGCATAGTATTATATAAACATAGCTACCACATGACTTTTATGGATATGCAAATATCTAAATTTTTTTACATTTTACATTTTCTTGGAGGCGCCATTTTCCAAGGGGGTATACTATTCCAGATTGCAGGCCTCCTGGAGACATTGGAAACATTGAAAAGGAAATGAGAAATGCACCGAATCGTGATACAACTCATATTCGATCCAAAGCTTGGGATGGTGTTTGATTCGAGGGCAGAGGTATACAAATTCTATAATCTGTACTCATGGGAAGTTGGTTTCGGGATACGTTTTGGAACCTTTGCGGAGAACAGAGTAAACAAGATGAGGACAATGCAAGAACTAGTGTGTGAGAAGGAGGTTAGTACTTTCTTCAATCGAATTTTAGAATAATGACTTTATAGTACATTGTATTGTGGTATATTAACTAAATAATAAATCTTGTTTCTAACCAGGGATTTGATGGGCGATGCAAAAAAAATTCCAAGAGGATGCATTGCAAAGCTATGATAAGGCTGCACCTAACAGAGGACCTTGGTTGGTATGTTAGTAAACATGTAACTCAGCACAACCATCCATTGTCTGTGTCTTGTGGAGAAAAGAGAGAGTGGAATTCACATAGTAAGATAGAGCAGTGCACGAAGGATATGATTCTCTATCTAAGGGAGAATAATGTGTCGCTAAGCAGAGTGCATTGCATTCTAGGCAGTTTGTATGGCACCATGCAAGATGTGCCTTTCAATCAAAAAGCCTGAGGGCTGTATGTTCTCAGATTTCAAGGGACCAAAAAGATGATGATATTTCAAAGACTTTAGAGGTATTCAGGAAGATGCGTGCAGAAGATCCTGGGTTTCAGTTTAGTGTTGAGCTGGATAATGAGAAAAAGGTCAAAACACTACTTTGGACAAGTGGTAGGAGTCGCAGCCAGTACCACTTCTTTGGTGATGCAATTACATTTGACACAACATACTGTGCAAACATCTACAAAATGCCATTTGGTATGTTTGTAGGGTCAACAACCACTTCCAAAGTGTGTTGTTTGCGGGTGTGCTAATGACCAAGGAAGACACTGATAGTTTCAAATGGGTTTTCACAGAGTTTATCACTTTAATGGGTGGGAAATATCCAGTTACTATCCTAACAGGTATGTATTGTTGTAATGTTCTATATATGATTTTCTGTAGCAGTTTTCTAGATTATATCATTTAAATAAGGTAATGTTGTTTATTTTCAGACCAGTGCAAGGCCATGACAAAGGCAATAAAGGACGTGTTCCCTGATTCGACTACACATTTATGGTGCAAATGGCATGTTCTACGTTATGTACCAGAAGAATTGGGTCCTGTATATCGAAAAAATGGTCCATTCCGGAGAGATTTCCATTATGTCATAAACCAAATGTTAACTGTTGACGAGTTTGAGAGGGCTTGGGTTGATTTGTTGGAGTGTTATAGTCTGCAAGACAATGAATTCATGAAAAGAACATATGCAAAGAGACATAAGTGGGCAAAGCCTTGGGCTAGGGATACATTTTGTGCTAGAATGACAAGCACCCAGCGGTCTGAAAGTGCAAACAGTGTTCTAAAGAAGGTGGTACCAAGGAAGTCATCGATGAATAGATTTGTGCAACAGTATAACAAACTGTTGTTTCTACGTGCTAGTGCAGAGGAAAAGGCTGGGCATCAAACAAAACAGGTAAGAGGCATCAGTATAATATATTACTTGTGAATTCCTTTCCAACATGAAAAGATTATTAGATTGTCATATTTCCAGCTTTTATGGTTCACACTTTAGTTTTAAGCAAATGGTCCATGTGGTTAAATTAAAATGTTGCTGTTTATTTAGTTGAGTTCTAAGGTATTTTTAGCACTTGTAATGATAATCTACAGCTTGTTGGTTCAGGGTTGCATTCCTACTTGTGGATCTCATTATTTCCACTAGCTGTAAGAAATAACCCTTACTAATACTCATACCAATTTAGTGATGAAAAATTGATCTTCTTTTGAGGGACTGGGTTCCTGTTTGCTAGTGTTGTTCTTCTTACTACCAAACAGACCCTTATGTTTTGTTGTGTTGTTCTTTTTCCCCTTGATGTCTTTTCATGCTATTGCAATTTTTGTAATCTCCAAGAGCAAGATCATATGAACGTAGAGGACTGGTTCTAATGCCACTATTTGTCACAAAGTTTTTTTTTCTTTTTTCAACAATACTGATAACTAGTTATTTGTTGTGCTAATGAGGGACTCCATGTTAATACTTAATAGTTGATTACTAAGTCCAAGAAACACCCCTAATATATGAAATGGTAATCCTAGCTGTTTGCCTTTAGGCATCTAAGAAATTTGTTCTCATAACAGTTGGCCTTCTAAAGCTTTATTTTTTTACGCATGTTCCTCGGACTGCTAATGAGTGGTTACCATTCTATGCATATTATTAATTTGGCTACTATAAACTGGGTTGACATTTTTTTGTAGTTTGTACATCGTTCAAAGAGACTATGCAATAGAGAAGCATGCTATCAGTGTATACACGAAAAATTGTTTCCAATTATTTAGTGAGGAGGTTGATAAGGCAACAGAGTACGTGGTAGGGGAAGGAGAAGATGACAGTAGTTACTATGTTACCCACAACAATGCAGAGGCAAGAAAACATTGGGCTCGTGTTGTTTTCTCAGTTAAAATTGAGGATGGTGAAGAAAAATATTCATGTGAGTGTGGCCAGTATGAGCATTTTGGAATGCTCTGCTGCCATGCTATTCAGGTATTTTTTAGGTTTGTATTAATAAACTATTAATACAATCCTTTAATACAAGCATTTTGGAATGCTCTGCTGCCATGCTATTCAGGTATTTTTCAGGTATTTATTCATTATTTTTTAGTTGACCTGGTTTATTCAAAAAGATACCTCAGGCTCACATAATGAAAAGGTGGAGTAGAGATGCACGTGATTACCAATATCATAATGGTGTCTGCACATCAGCAGGAGAACAGCTTGGTCAGAGCTTGTTGTATGTTAATGCTCTTGATGTAGTCAAGTCGACAGAGAAAGACCCAAAAGCTGGACAAATTTTAACAATGTACCTGAATATGGCAAGGAAGGAAATTAAATTGTTACATAATTAAAAGTACAGCCAAATGTCTACAACAAATGGAAACACTACAACTGCCTACATGTCTGGATCTGGTAATGAAGGAGAGAACATAGATCTAACTCGATATGACTCAGATGGACAACTAATTGCAAGAAATGTTTATGGTGCTGCTGGTTCCAGCGCATACATGAGTGATGTTGATGTTAATCAAATCAAAGCTCCCACTGTTCCAAAAAAATCTGGACATAAAAGGGAAAAAGGTTCAAGCCATTGTTTGAGAGGAAGCGAAAGAGCAGAAAAAGGTACACAGCTTCTCCAATGATATGTGAAAGTTCTCAAGATGAAGGTCTTTTAAGCAACATTTCCATTGGAAATGGTTGTGCACCTTTGAAGAAGACGGCTAAGAAATCAACCAACAAGCGTAATGTTGAATAGTTAGAGATTACTACAAATGGTTCATGAGAGGAAACCCACTGTCATGGCTTTTGTGTAGCATTGAACCTTTAAAACTCCTATGTATTAATCTAGGTGAACCACTGACTGGATTGTGTTGTTTTCAATTTGTTAACGCTACATGCTTCATTAGTTGTTAACTTGTTGGAACTTGTTAGTTGCTGAGCATTGCAATATATGAACTTGTTAAGTTGTGCAGAAAAGCGCACCGTTTATTTGATTATTTTTTGGGTTATTCCTTTTGTTCCACTGATGCAAAATCTTTTTTTAAATGAAGTACAAAAATTTCAGCAGAGCTGTTGTCGTCAAGGTGGTGTGCGCTTGGGCACCATTTTTTTTAATCTTAGCTGTTGTCGTTTTTATGATGTACATAAAAGGGGGGAATTTCCTTGCAAATATTATGATGATGTGCATAAAAGGGGGGATTTTGCTTTCAAATATTAAGAATATTAAGATTTAGGAATGATGCACACCAAAACGGCAGGGAAACCGCTGGGTGCAAATGGTCCACCTGTTCTTGCATCAAATATAATAGTGGGACAATGACAATATCCTAGTCCACAACGATCAGTAGCCTTCGTAGGCTCTGACAATAAAAAGTACAACAGAATACTGCCACTCGAGCTCAATCAACAAGAACATATATAAAGTAAGACTTGAGGTACCCACATCTTCGTAGTAAGATCAATCAACAGAACATATACAAAATAAGACTTGAGGTACCCACATTTTCATGGTAAGATGAAGTCACACGCTAGCAATAGATTCAACATTCCATTGCAGGTGTCATCAGCTTAGTAGCTTACAGACCAGTCAGAGACTTCTAAGTCCAATCCACATCTTACAAGATCAATGGTTTGGCAAAAGAAGGAAAACAGTTCTCAAAGACTTCAACATTTCACATTTAAGTATGAAGAACTGCTCTTTAGCAGGTGCTATCATCAGAAATTGTTGAGCTACATAAAACGACTCTGTTACATGTATATTAATGTTCAGCCCATGCTATCGTGCTTGATAAACATACAAGTCTGGGTGCGCTATTGCACAGCCATCTGGGATTAACTCCCCAAAAAATTGGGTTGATCCAACAAATAAGATTCAGAGAAGAGCTCTCGTGGCCAAGGAACGTGAAAAAGAAATCTCCAATCATGGTCCAGTATTATTGCCCAAATAAACTAGAAATAGCCGTCAGATATCCAGCTAGCTGCAGAAATGGATGAGCACACAATCACATATTAGTAGCGCAAACTGTAATTAACATTCTGGTTTCTAAGTTAATAATTGTCTAGCATCAGACATCACTGTGTCCATTATAATATTTCCCAAGTCATGTAATTGGTTATGATAAAAGTTTGTATATCTCTGTCAAAGAAAAATTATATATACTAAAAACCGAATTTCTCCTACATTCAGTTTATGTACCTGCCCTAAGATGCCCTTTCCTGTCTGAGCTTCCACTACCAATCCAGCAGTCATCAGTCCTATAATTGCCAATGCCCGTTGATCGCTTCTGCTTCACGGCGCCTCTGCAAAACAGACCACAGTGATTCGGATCAAATTTGAAGAGTAAGAAAACACAATGAAGCATCAATATAGAATATAGACTGATATTGGGATTCAGAGGGGGTTGCAGCAGATGAGTTTTCCAGGACAAATAGATACCAACTAATGGATGATGGAATAACTATTTGCTAACAGAAAATTGAAGTAATATATTAATCAAATAATAAACATATATGTTTCTTGAAGCACCAAAGGAATTTCAGCAACTCTCTTATAAGTTATAATTTCCCCCTCAGGTAGAGTTTTTTTTTTAAAAATAATAATAATTAAGAATACATGTCCATGTGAGCATTACTGCAATGCACAATCCACTAAGGTAATATTAAGTTGAATATCCATTTGCAGTTAGGTAAACTTAGGTTAGATGCCTCAACTGAAGAACATGCAATCAAGTTTTCACGCACAGAACAAAATAAATTAGAAATGGAGAACTTGCAGGACAACAAGAACAGGAAAAAGCCTAGTTCTGTTTCCAGTTATCTGAAACAATGATGCATCACCGACTATTGGTCCAAACAAAAGATAGATGTCTTCCACTTGTCCCTATTACGAAGATTCCTTCCTTTAGCATATATGATTGATTTAATGTAAGGAATGATACACCCTAATAATGTCTACTGCAATATAAACTGCCCAAACTTCAACTAAACCTCACTGCATTCTAGAAAATCGAAATGTAGCACTATAAGTATGAGTTGGATAGAAGCCACATCTATTATCAGTTTATTGTAGAAAGATTAATCATTCAGAGAACGCAACAAATTTATATTTAAAGACACCAAAAAGATTAAGTGAAGAAAATGAGCAATTACATAAATGCACGGATCTGTCACCCTAAAAGAAAGAAACAGTTAAAAATATGAGGTAGCAAATTTAAAGGCAATTAAGAACAGCGATATAGTACAGAGTGAATCTGAAATTTTTGACAACTAAAAGCTAAAATTTGGATTATTATATTATATATTTAAAGATATAAAATAATATTAGGTGGACAAAATGAGCAAGTGGATGCAAGCACGGATATGTCAGCTTAAAAGAAAGAAATAGTTAAAATCTGATGGACCAAAATAAAAACGCATTGAAGAACAGCCACCATAGAGTGAAGAACAGATCTGAAGTTTTTGGGAAATAAAAGCAAAAAATGCAAGATCTGTCACTGTAAAAGAAAATAAACAGGTAAGATCCGAGACATGAAAATAAAGTACAGAGAAAAACAATACATAACCAATCTGAAAACTTTGACAAATAAAAGCTAAAATCATAGGAATGAGGACTGAGTGGATCAATTCGGAGAGAAAGAAAGCTGAAGCAGTGTGTACTAGACCTAATCTTCAGAGCTCGTGAATAGAGAAGAGAGAATAGAGAGAAAGAATGGAGCAAAAATCAGAGAACCATTGAGTTTGTACATATATCGGATTCAAGAAAACAATCAAGAACATATGAAGCAGAGCACTGTGAGCTCGTGGATTTAGAGGGAGAATCACTTCTCACAAGGGGTGAGAGGATCTAATCGACGAGAGAACAGGAAGCGGCAGCAGTGGATCTGAATCCTGAGAGATCGTGAAAGGGAAAAAGAGAGAGAATAGAGAATGGAAGGGAAGAGAGAGAGAGGATATTGAGGATACGGTACTGTGAACCAGCTGAAGGAGCCGAGCAGCCATCCTCAGCCGAGCCAAGAAAATAAGCCAAGATTGTTGAGCCGGCTAGCTCCATGCGATCTCAAGTACATATGCATGTGGGGTCCATGTCAAAAAGTACCCAATAAGAGAGGAGGAGCAAGCTCCACGACCACTCATGCGTGAGGAATTTTCGGTCTGGTCATTACTCATATATCCTACACTCCAGAGATGAGCCTACAAGCCGAAAAATAACAGTTGTCCGCTTTCTACATGGAAATCAAGATACATCGAATCAACAAATTATATTATGCTTGTGATGGTCCTTTGTACAACACAACTTAGATTCAGGATGCAGTATATGTTTTTGGCAAGCAGTAGTCAGCCACAAGTCAACTGTCCATCTTCTATTGAATTGCATCTTACCAGCAAGACAACACGACACTAGCCGTTGGATGCACCTGGGCTACACCCAAACAAGCCCTTAGCAGTTTTACCACGAAAGTGCTATTCATTTCCTATGGAACCAAACAAGTTGTCAATATAAACAAAAAATATATACATATCAGCTACACACCGGGTTAGTAGTGAATGATTAGGTTTGCAATAGCAGTTTTACTTGAGTTTTTAAAAAAAAAACTAGAATGATCTTGTACTTCATCGGTTTTAAATAATGCCAAAATCATAATGTCAAAGTTTTAATAGTTAAGATTACATCTATGTTGATTTTAGGCCAAATAATATATAATATAGATATCCTGTGAAGCAATTATTTATGTGTTTGGTTTAGGCTCCAACTGAACATTTCTGTGTTCCTGATGTCACAAATAACTGTGCAACAATTCAAACATAGTTCTGCATCTAAACCCTGCAATAGTCAAGTTTCAGAGATCAAAATATGTGAACTGTAAAATCACGAGCAAAAGGTAAATGTGCTTCACCCAGTAAGTAAAATCACTGGACATACTAAAGCAAAATGCCAACAGTAGAAACAGGACAAGTGTGCATCTAGTAGGACGTAGAAGCTGACAAGCTAAAAGAAAATGGCAGCAGTAGAAACTCAAACAGAAGATGTACGATAACTCAATCACACGCATATCAAACATTGAAAGAGGATGCTGCCATTGGATAACCATACTTTTTAGGAAAATTCTGTATGAACTCTGGGTCTGAAGTCTGAACCTTGTCGCTTGACAACAATGAGATTCTTTACTTTGTTCAACACAACAAAACTACATAATGTATAGAAGAGTGAATTTGGATATATTAGTATGTAATACAATTGAATAATTGATATTCATCATGTATGATGTAACACAGAAGGTTGCAACATATAATAGTAAATATAAATGAAGGTATATTTAAACTTCACCAAAACTCAGTAATAGAGTTGACCAATCATAGAGAGACATCATAGTGCACGAAGCCTGAAGCTATGACTTAACCATGTTAATAGCAAAGCATTACCTGTGATCTGATGCCACATACAACACTGCTAAATCCATTACACAAACTCAGGAGATCAACTACTACTTAGTTTACCCAAAAAATGCCAGCTCAATTTCATAGTTTAACATCTACTCCTTATGTTCCAAATTATAAGACAATTTGGCTTTTCTAGGTACATTGCTTTTAGTCTTTTACTATGTATCTAGACATAGTGTACATCTAAATGCATAGCAAAAACTATGTATCTAGAAAAGCCAAAATGTCTTAAAAATTAGAATGGAGTAGCATTTACTGATTGGACTACAATTGGCTGCTTTCTATTTGCACTAACTATCCTGTCCTGAAGTCATCAATTTCAAAAAAAAAATGCCAATAGAAACTGTTACAGCTTTAGCAAAATGTAATAGTCCTCCAGTCATCAATGTAAATTTGCAGTAATTATCCTGTCGTAAAGTCATCTATCAACTAATGGAGTACCACAGAAAGTTTAATTCCCTATGTATTGCGCATGAAGCTAAAACATGAGCATACAATGACCTAATATTTACTGCCTATGGATATATCAAACAAGAAAATATAGCACAGGAAGTTCACAGTAGCAGACTATAAGCTTATTATAATTATTTTGTTTCAACTATCAAAAGTCAGACCAGTGTGTGCTGCATCCTAATAAGATTACCTGCTTTCTCCTGGCACATATAATGATATAAACCGTGAGTATATCATGGATTCTATCACTATTTATCCCCAAGCATTGTGGTACTCCATTTATTCTATGCTCCATGCATGAACTTTGGAGTATGTGCTACTAGTACTAACGATCTGTGACCCATTCATGAAACTATAGTACAGTCATGCTAAGTCATCAGGCACTGCCGCACTGGTTATGCTTCAGTTTCACGTGAGAGACATTGAGCTTTCAGGAACTTACATGAACTTTCACCACTCTATCTTCCTTTGCACATTAGTATTGCATCTTTTCTAGCCTCTGGTAGATGAATTTGCAACGTAAACATTTCCAAGCATCAATAACATATTAACATGTATAAACAAAGGATCACATCTAGAGCATGAACAAAGCACAAATATAGACAGCAATAACAGAGGTAAGCTGAACTTAGTACTAAATGTGGTACTGATGTTACAATTCAAATAGAAATAAGGGAACAAACATAATGTTCAATGAATAGAGAGGGGGGGGGGGGGGGGGGGGGGGGGGGGGGGAGGAGGGGTAACCATAGAAACAGCGCTGAAGAGCGGAAAAAAAAGTACTATCCAGAACCAAAAGCTAACCAGGGTTCCATTGCCTGAAGCAAGTGCCTATATCACAGCATAAGCAATTACAAATAAAGGAATAGAGGACATAAGAAAATGTCTAGCATTCCTCTAACTAAATAGACATACCAGCTTGGAAAACAGCAATAACATGCAATCAGCCTATACGAGTATACCAAATGATATGAAATAACAACAATTGATACCCAACGGTCCCAACCTTTGTACCAACTTGAATCTCAATCATGTTGCTTAATTAGGTACCAAGACTCAGCCAGGGGTGGAGGGCTGGAGGCAGGGAAGGTGCTGCATGTGCTGCAGCACTGCCTAGGCCCATGAATGCTTAAGCACTTCATGTATTTTCAGCAAGTCCAAAATTAGTTGGGAAGCTAAATTCACACGTTTTAGCATCAAACTAACTAGAGCATTAGCATAAAGCACCCCCTTTTAGACAGTGCTGGCTCCACCCCTGCTGATAACCTTACTTGGTTTAACACAACAACACTATTTTACTTTCAAGATTGTTTAGCATATAACACAATGTCACACACGAATGTCTCAGTAAATGCAGAATATTATAAGTTCAGCAAAAAGTGAGCAACAGAGTTGTTCATCAGAGAGATGTTAACTATGCATGCATGAATCTAGAAACTATGACTTAACCATGTTAATAACATAACCTTACCTGTGCTTTGACACCGCATCCAAAACAACTGAATTGCAGGAAGAAGAACTAGGGAAGCCAACTAATACTTCACTAAAACAGTGTCACTTCAATTTCAAAATTTAACATCCAGCATCTTTATACATGTTGCTCGGTCGCTTCTACAATCCGCTACTTTATAACATTTATAACTGCTGTAAAGGCAGAAATGCTGCAACTTCGTAAAAATGCAATAGCCCAGAAATTTTGATAACAGATATGCCATTTATGCACTATGCATTATGTATGAAGTCATAACCTTATGGGTATCAATGAAATGACTGAAAATTAAATATGATCATGCACTGACCTAAAATGTATAGATGTCATATCTGACGCAATCAAATATACCACAGGAAGTTCACAAGGAGAAACTATAATCTTACTATAATAAGCTAGGTCCCAATTCCATTTCAAGCTTCAATGTCTTGTTTGAAACAACACAACTACTTTTCCCTGCCACATATAATGAAGTACTTTTAAGAAGCAAGTACATTATGGATTCTCACACTAGTTATCTGAGCATCATAAAACAATTGTTTTAAATGCTATCTGTGCTACTAACAACATGCCCTGTGTAGGGGCGGACCTACAGTCACCCCAGCAGGGGCACAGAACCTCACTTAATGCTTATCCCCATAGTAAATCACAAATTTCTACCATAGATGCCCCTGCTTCGCACAATCATAAGGCCCTAAGCTAGATAGCATGCCCATGCTCAGTATTCTTGCTGGGCCCCCTGGCCCTGTGCATGAAACTGCAGTAATCATGCATTATTTGTGCTGTGAATTCACATGTGTAACATTGCATTTGTTAGCAATTTACATGAAATTTGATCGCTCCATCATCCTCTACACACTACTGGTACATGCTTTCTAAGGATAAATGGAAGCCTAATTCAAAGCATCAATGAAGGATCACATTAATAATATGTAATAAACTAATATAACCAGCAATCAAACAGGTGAACTAAGCTTTGTACTAAATGTAGATTATGTCACTAGTTATCCGAACATCATATGCTATTCCATATGTACTACTAACAAATCATGGGACCTACAGTCAACCAGTCAACCCAGCTGGGGCATAGATTCTTACTTAATTCTTGTCCCCTGTAGTAAATCACAAATTTCCACCATAGATGCCCCTGGCTTCGCATAATCATAAGGCCCTCAGCTAGTGCTAAACTAGATTTAGCTAGCATGCCTCTGCTCAGTTTTCTTGCTAGGACTGCCCCAGGTCCTTTGCATGTCACTGCAGTAATTAGGCATTACTTTTGCTGTGATTTCACATGTATAACATTGCACTGTTAGCAATTTACAAGAAATTTGATTGCTCCATCATCCTCTGCACAATACTGCTACATGCTTTCTAGTTTCTAACCTCTGGTAGGTCAACTTGCGACAAAAAACAGAAACCCAACTCCAAGCATAAACAAAGGATCACATCAATAACATGTAGTAAAAATAGTATTGCCATCAATCAAACACGTGAGCTAAGCTTAGTACTAAATGTGGATACTGATATCAGAATTCAAATTTTACAAATTGCATCATCCAGGATGCATGGCAAAAGAAACAAAGTATAGAAAAAGAGCTAAAGACTAACATAGTACTTCACCCGAAAACTGCCTACCTGATAGCATGGACCACAATCAACGGTGCTAATATAAATTAGGGATCCCTATAAATTACTGATGATCAGAAAATAAAACTCTAGCATTCTTAGCACCATATGGACAAATGAGGTAAGGAAATTCAAATAGGGATTAATAACACACAATCATATCATATTAGCATAATAATGACACGAAATGACTAGAGCACCTGAAGCTGCAAAAAGAACAAAGCACCACTACGGCAAATACCATAATCAAGTAGTCAGCAGTTTAACAAACATTTAAACACACATACCATCACATCAACCCATCAACGACATGAACTAACTGGTACCAAAGCCAAAAACTAACGCAACCTTACGGGCAAACTCACTGAAATTATAGTCCAAACTTTGCACTATCCATGACAACGACAGGTTCCAAATCACAGAACAGATTCACAGAACCAACAGCATACTATTCAGAAGAGCTGCCAAATAGGTCGCCATGTCGCCATCCCCTTCAATCGGCCTTGTCGGCGGCGGCCTCCTCCACCTTCTCCTCCAACTCGGCCACCTTCTCGTCCACCTCGTCCGGGGCCGGCGGCGCGGACGGCTCCGCTGGTGCGGGCGTCTTCTCCTCCTCCGCCTCGGCCGCAGCGGCAGGCGCGGGGGCCTCCTCCTGGTCGGGGTCGCGGGCGGTGTCGGTGGAGCGAGAGACGGCGGCGCGGAGACGGTCCATGAAGGGCCTGAAGGCGGTCTCCACGGTGACCCATGCGAGCGCGAGCCCCCGGCGACGATCACCGCCGTCTTCAGGGCGCTACCCTCGCGCTGGCCTCCACCTCCCTTCGCCATGGGTGCTCGCGGATCGCCGGTGACGGATGGATGAGGATGCCTGGACGGGTGGCGTGACGCGCGTGTGTGATGGGTGTCTCTGGCGCGGGCGTTTGGGGGTTTGGGGGTTCTATGCGCGCGTGGGGAAAACAACGGCGGGGAGGGGGGGAAGCTTTTTTTCTTTGTACTGTAGCGCACGAAAGGGAACCCCCGGAGGAAGAGGGCAAGCCGAGGGACGGAGGGGGAGACGTCAGACGAGCCGTGACCACCTGACCTGGACGGGGTGGAGGGGGAAAAGGCCGCGGGGCTGTGGGTCGGGGGCGGCCGCTCCCCGGATAGGCCCTGGGTGGATTTTGGGCGGTGGTTTAGCTCGAAAAATGTTTGGGCTGAATTTACGAAGGCAGCGAAGAAGTTGGAAGAATTGGGTTCGGCCTTCGGCGCATCCACCCTTTGGGCCC